>APFE031436102.1:11295-24030 GCA_000404065.3 Pinus taeda
GGTTCGTTTAGACCAAACCAGTCCCGGTTAGACCGGTTCCGGTCGGTAAACCGGTTCATTAGGTGGACCGGTCCGATCACCGGTTCCGGTTTTAAAAACATTGGCAGCTGTTAGGGAGGTGCCCCAACCTATAGAGCTTGTACGATTGGCATTAAATAGTGTCTCAAAGGACTGGCAAGTGTTTGTCCAAAGGATATTGGGCAGAGACACTTTGCCTAGTTGAGATAGAATGTGGGCCAAGCTATAGCAGGAGGAGTTGACTCGAGCTCTAGTAAAGAGCACCATCAACGATAGCAGCAGCAAGGTCGTGAAGAGTGAGAAGGAAGAGGAGAATGTGGCCCTTGCATCGAAGGGTCCCGGTCAGGGGTAGGGGGAGCAGAAGAAGAAGAGGGACCTGTCAAAGGTCAAGTGCTTCAGATGTGGTGAGCTTGGTCACTGTAGTACGCAGTGTCCTCTCAAAAAGGACAAGCAGGAGAAGCAGGACGACGCGGCAATGTTGACCAAGATAGACAAGTTGTCCTCCAAGCTGGAGGAAGACTTCGCTATGATGGCAACCATACCTTCGGGAGTGAGGTGGGGCGACATTGAGTTGTAGTCCAAAGCTACAAAGATTGGGCAGGATCCTTGAGGTGTCCTCATGGACCAATATCATGCTACAACGGACCACAATATTTAGTAGCAGGATGGATCAGTGTCAGAGATGCAGTGAAATTCCAGAGTGACAGTTGCAGACTAGTAGCAGTCAAGTGCTAGGGAGCACAGTGCAGAGTTGGCAACAATGTAGAAGGGCACAGTGCACAGTCAGCAGCAACGCAAATTCCTTGGTCGACAGTACAGTATCAAGTAGCAGTCAAGACTCGGGAGACAGATGCATCATACTGAACACAGTTGATTCAATATTTAGGATGTTTCTCAATTGCAGCAACAACAGTTGAGAGGGAGTTGCAGTGCAGATGTAGAGTTGGCAGCAGTATGGCAGTGTCAACAACAGCATGAATGCAACATCAGAGTTGCGCAATACTTGGTGGGCAACAACAGCTAGACATCAGCAACGTGACAAAGAATGATACAGAAGCAAGGCGATGTGGCAGGGTGTGCAGCACTAGAACATAGTCCTCATTAAGAGGGAGTGTTAGTTTTTGTAGCATTGGATGTCTTCTAGTCACGAAAATTGGTAGAGAGGCTCGAATACATGAGATCTCCATAACCTAGAAATCGTTTTTGGAAATTCCACCTAGAGATGGCTTAATTAGATTATTAACCAATTTTTAATGTTTCCTAAGTCTAAACTTAGGAAAATTGGTTAATTAATTAGAATTAATTAAGTTAATGTGAGAATTCTCTAGAAACTCACATGGATCGACTCCAATATGATCCTAGCCCTTGATTAAGTTTTAATTTTGGTCGTTGGAGCTCCAACAGAGGATCATAAGAAGAAATCAATGGGAACTTACAGAACACATTTGAACAGTTTGAATTCCTTGGTAGATCGATTTCTAGAGAGCAGCAACAATTGTCAGAGAGCCAGAGATCGAAGCAAAGCCAGTGAGGGGTAGGGACAGTTATCCGAAGGAAGTTTTCCAGATCCAGAGAGGCAACAACAAGTGATAGAAGTGATCCACGCAGAAGCAGTGCAAGGACTGCGCAATAACTGAAGCAGAGTAGTTCAATTTAGCTGGGGAGGAAGTTGATTCAGCTTCTAGAGACTGGGAAAGTCTTCCAGAGGGTTAGAGAGTCACATCTAGCAGTAGAGACAGTCAAGACAGCTTACTTGGACGCTAATCTAAGCCACACATTTGGGAGGCAGCGCAAGGACTGTGTAGAGGGCCTATACTGGGGTTTTGACAGCTAGTTTTCAGAAGGAGCTAGTGTTGAGATTGCTTGTGGAGTGAGAGAATTTCTTCTCTCTGATTATTTTTGTCAGATACTTGTTTGGATTGCCAGTTGGGAATCCATAGATTGTACTCAGATTTCACTGCTGCATAATAATAAAACCCTCAGTTGTTGCACCGGTTTTCCCAAGTTGTGTTTTTTCGAGGATATTTGTCCAAAAATAATTGTCATATTTTTATGTGTGTGTGCTAGATCTTCTCAGTTTCCAACGTTATTTTCTTTCGCAGTATATTTGCGAAAATCATAGTGTGAATTATTCGATATTTTCCGTAGCAGACAGCAAATAAATTTTTTAATAAATTAACAATTAGAAAAATAATTTCCAATTGTTGTGATAGATGAAACTTTCACACGCGATTTCGACCTTAGGTCCTTGGGGGGGAGGCTCGTGCAACACTACTTCAAATCATCAGCTCACAAGGCTGGAACTCCTATAATTTAACATCCATGTGATTGTATGTAATCTAATGTCAATGGAAGATGTATATTCCTAATACTATGGCCATTGTTGCCATTTTCTATTTTGCATTTGGTATCATAACCTTAAACAAGTTAATTGCAGCTGAGATTCTATTTAGATTGAGATATATCTTTCAAATAGATGCATCCTACATCTTTTTTCTAAGGAAAATCTTACAGAGAAACCCAAGGGATGATTCACCACATGTGGATGGAATCCCTCATAAGCCCCTCAGTGTAGACTAGTGCACCTCACCCAAGTAGATTTGAATTGGGCACTTACAAGGAACTAGCCACATGCCCAGTGACAATGGCAACAACCAGTTGAACTAACCCATTTGGTTTATTTCTTCCAAGGTAAACTTTATGGGCCAGCCATGATAATAGCGTGTAAGCTCAAGAGACTCTACCGGATTTGAATGTATGACCTGTTACCCACCACTTTGTGGGTGATATCCCCAAGAGAAATTTTTCTCCATGATGAGCCTCAGCCAACAGCCAACAACCCCTTGATGCCTTCTACTCACTCATTGTTCCATTTCTTTGCCACCTGAGCCAGCCATGTGGTCCCTCACCCACTTGTATTGATCGTATGTTTGAAGGTGGGCCTCTCAAATCTAAAGGTATGGCTTGTAATTTGGTAATTGAGTTTTGGGTTTACTTATCATGGATACTTTTGGGTGTGGATTGATGGGGGGATTTGGCATAAATAGTGGGATTAGCTTGTGCTCTTGTCCCCTTGATCTCTTTTGGTTGTTACCCTTGGATCTTAGTCCCGTGAGATCTCCTTTATTGACCATTTGGGTCTAGGGTGGTACTACTTGGGTTACCCCGACTTTGGGTGCATGGTCCAGCTCCTTTACCCACACATATTGCTCCCTTTCCACTCACTATACCCCCATTCATCATATCTCCCATCTAGGTCCACATTTCCATTTTGGGTCCACATAAGGCAAACCTCCCTATCCCCTTGCCCCACCTTGGGTCAGACCTTGAATGATGCCTCAGAGGTTGAAGCAACTAAAAGAAAAAGAAAAAGCATAATTGGCCACATTTAACAAGAAATTGTAACACAAAATGTAAAATATGGCAAGGACAAAAATTATTAACACGTGGGCAAAAGCCAATACATGAGCACTACCCCAATCCATGGCCATCACCCTGGTTCCATAGGCCCTAGATGAGCCTCCTTTATCATTCAAGAACCCATGATTGTCCCAACCCTTGGAGGGTAATGAATTGCCCTACCTAGAAGGGGTAATCACTGCTATATCAGACACATCATGCTCTTATCCTTTGAGCCCCGAGCAGTTAATTAAAAAACAAAAAAAAAAATCATAAAAGGCGTATAAAGAAGGGTGGAAAAATCAAGGTCGTGACACCTCATGTACCACGATTGCTCCCTCTTATACATTACACACCCAAGTGTGGACTTCCCCTTATCTAGTTATCCCTATGCCCCATATGTGGCCCGAGATTGCCGCTCTCATTCCTTACTCCATTCCACTTATTTATCACTTGCCACCCCCATTAGAGGGATGTATCTTGGATATACTATCCCCTTTGAGGGTTGAAACCACCTAATAAGGTACTTGGTTGACCCCCTTTGGAGCTTGGAGACACTAGCACAAGCCAAAGCCCACTATGGAAGGGCATGCCATTATGAAATACCCACTTTGTTATCCAAGATATTTAAGCTCTTTTACCTGATTATTTAATGATTGGTTGTATTGGAAGCCTAGGGGACGCATTAGATATTATGCAGGATTACAGGTTGTTTCGATTTGGGTTTGGTCTCCCTATATGGGATCCTAACCCCCAAAGGTCTACATCCGCATATGTAAGGTGTGCATAGAGAGCTAATGGCCTCCACAGCAACAAACAACACTCCACGGATCTTCATGGATGCTCAGAGATTACTAGCGATCCACTTTTGGGACGATGGCGATATGCTTGGTACATTATGCCCAATAGGCCCCCATAGGAGCCCCCACACTCTTGGCAAGTGTCCCAAGATTTTTACGATGTCATGGAAGCATTCATTCCACCACTCAGACCCTTGCAGAGGATCTATAGATATCTCCGATTCATATGAGGACCCATGGGGCCATTTATGTGCCCTCGGACCCACTAGGAGCACCACAGGTCTACTACTTGGAGACCAAGGGGCCACTCCCTTGTCCATCATATTCCGAGGAATTTTTTCCTTGGTATGGCACTTCAGGACATTATTAGGCCTTTGGAGGGCCCCACGACATGTACATATTATTATTTGGCCCCTTGTGAGGCTTATTTTTACACTTGTGAGCTAATTTGATGGGCTTGTCACCAATAGGAGTTTTATTTGCACATTATTTTATCATTAGGGGTTGATGTAGGCCCATAGGCTAATTCGAACTCCTTAGGAGGCTATATATTGATGTTAGATACATTCATTTGGATCATCACTTGACTTGGGATCTCTTTAATCATAGAGAACCTCGCAATTTTTCCTTGGAGGATATTTTTGGAGATGGGTGAATTTTGACATATGGATTTGGGCTATTTATCTTGTCTTGGAGCTTTGTCTTGTAACAGAAATGCTGGTTGGATATACTCTATAACATCGTAAGTAAATTTTGATATTATTATTCTTGTTGTTGCATACTACTAAAATTAGGGATAGTTGTTGCATGATTGAAATGTGGAATTGAGCATGTTTTAGCTAATTTAATGTATGGGCCAATGTTATATGAATGAAATTTCCTAGAGATTATTTGTTTCGATAAGCTTGCATCGTTTTCTTTGAAGTATAAATACTTTAAGATCACTTTTCTTTTCTTTCTCTCAATATTGGATGAAGTTGACTTTCTAGGCCTCCTTGATCAAGAAACCAAATTCTTACTCATCATCATCCTTGAGTCCATATCCCCAAGTGAATAAGGCACTGATCCCTAAAAAGGGTGGTCATCTCCTTCACCTTTTTCACCTTTTATCACCTTTTCCCAAGTTTAGCTGCCAAAGGTCACCTAGGGCATCAATTTCCCGAGAATTGACCCAAAGAAAAATTTCGATCTCCTATAGGCTACTGTGCTGGTGGGTCCCCCTCCTTTCCTCCAAATTTGAGGCCATTCTAATGGTGGAATCTCCAGGAATCCCAAGCCCTAGCTCTAGGATCGAATCTTGCCTAGGAATCCCCAAGGCTAGACCTCAACAAGATCAATTCAACCTCTTGATGTAAATATTCTTGTTTGATTCTTTCCTTCCACCTTGTCCAAGATAGAAACATCATTGGTTGCCACATTCCATCCCCAAACCTGGACTAGGCCCACTTGGCCCCGTGTGGTCCCACTTTTCAATAAAGATTATTTGTCAAGGATCATTCGGGAATCAAAGTTTCCCAAGGATTATAGGGATTGAGAACCTCGTCCGTAAGTCTATTCCTTCTCCCTTAGCCCTCCAATCCTCACCCCTTACCCTTGGAAGACCAAGTCCCTTGCTTAAAGAGCAAGCAAGTTTCGTTCTTCTCACCATTCTCGGGAAAGGGTTTCTAGGGTCACCTTCCACCTATTTATTGACATATACTTCACAAGCAATTCCTACACTATCGGGACTCCTCCCATTGGTGAACGTCCATAAAGAGTAGGGAGACTTAGTTGTGGTGACATTGGGCTAAGCCTCCACCATTGCCCTTAACCTAGCAGTTGCCCTCTTAGGAACCCCTTTTACGTCCCCTGCTGGTTTGAGTGGTAACATGACCTATGGCCTCCCCATTGGCAACATGATTTGGGAAGATGGTTTAATCAATTGAGCTAACCCTTGTGGCTACATGCATCCTAAGTTATTACTATTTAATCATATCTATTAATGAAGTGACCCCTTCATTGTGTTTAGACTTGGTTTTCATGTCTACTACATTTCATTAAACACTTTGAGAGACTCTTTCACAAGCATGTAAACAAATATCAATGAATAAGTAAGAATTGAATGACATATTGGTAGTGTCCAAATCTGTCTCACAACATCAACAAACAATACGAATGGCCAAATAATGACCCTTAACGTAGTATTCTCTCCCAGGCTCCAGCAAAGGATTTATAAATTCTGTAGTTGATTAAAGACAATAGTATATTTAATAAATACTAACAGAAATCAAATATAGAATCGATCTTCTAGATAGAAAATGTTTTTGCACAATTCATAAACTATTCTTGATTTTGAATAAATACCTGGTAGACATAACCACATAGAATTGCGCCAAATAACAAAGCAGCAACTCGAACATCCCCTGCCTGC
Source organism: Pinus taeda (assembly GCA_000404065.3). Lineage (NCBI taxonomy): Eukaryota > Viridiplantae > Streptophyta > Pinopsida > Pinales > Pinaceae > Pinus > Pinus taeda. Next base: position 17,923 of record APFE031436102.1, read on the forward strand.
AAAGCAGCCCATAAAAGTCCTGAAGAGCCAAGGGCAAGACAAATGTATGCAGCACAAAGGACTCCTGAATGGCTGCAAAATGTAACCCAAAGTATAGTCTTTATTGCAGTCTCTTGTACACCTCAGATGGGGATCTAGATGCAAACAATATACAACTTCCATGTAAAGAAACCATTCAGTAAATGCATAAAAACCTTCCAGAAATGTTAACAACTGACTCCTTTTTGTCCCTATCTGCTCCTGTCTCAAAGTCGTAAGCATCATTGCTGCCATAAAACATATAGCATGTCAGAGTTTTAAAGAAATACAGTGCCAGGTAATAACGTTCAAAATAGAGAGAGATAATTGGATGATTGTATTACATAATGTAATGTCATAATGCAGAGGTGAGAAAGCAGGAAGTATCTTATGTAAGTTATTTACATAATGTCCAATTCATAACTGCCTGTTTAATTAAGCCAACACATTACTTATGACCTTATCAATTTATTACACCAGTCTAGATCCATCTTAACCCCTGATCTATCAAACACCAAGAGTGATCAAATCTCTGGAATTGCAAATCTTTTTAAAAATGTAAAAATTTGAAAAAAGGTTTGTTCTTCTAAGGATTTGATCCCTCTCAGCGCTAGATAGATCTGACATTAAAATGAATTATATATATATATAGACAGACAGATAAATCCAGGGAAAAAATCATATCTTTTTCCATTACTGAAAATAAAAGAGAAACATTCAGATAGTCACCCAAGAAGGGGTACTGCTTTCAGAAACCTGTGTAGTCTAAACCATGATTCCCTGTTATCTACAGTACACCTTCATATTCAATTCTAAATCACTGCGTTGATATGAAAGACTTACAGCCTTCATTCGTTAAAGCTTATTTATGCTGTAAATAAAAATGTTAAGACTGTAAGACAGTTAAAAACCCCATCTATGGGGGGGACAACTCCTCAGCCCCTTCTCTCATCTGGTGATCTGCAAGAGACCAGGAGACCTGAAACATGTTACTTTTTACAGCTTATCTGCCTCTCTGTTTTTTTCTCTGTACACATGGCAAAATGAAGTGGAAGCATAGGCTGCTTTTACATCAAGCATCTGTTGAACAGCACCGTGCAGATTTAGGCTTTGAGGCATAGTGAACCTTTGATCCATGATATGACTAGTTTACTGTCCCCAAATATTTGAAGCAGTTCTACTTGTTCAGGAGCTATAGTCATCGGCAAAGTGGCAGTCTTACCTCCACTATCCATCCATCCATCTATCTATCTATTTATCTATCTATCTATATATGATCAAGATAAAAATCCCACTTAAATGTCATTATTTTATTTATTATTTTATTATTTTACTTAATTCATTTGTTGCCTACGTATGTCACATCAGCAATACATTTCACATCTCCCTCATACTGGGCCATAGAATGCGCTTCTCAGCACAATAAAATGACAATATGACCGAAGTAAACCAAATGCACCAATAAATTCGAAGATATGACCATTAAAAACGTTTTATTTTTTCCTTGGAGTACAATTTGTCCCACTTTCAAGCCTACAAGAAGAATAAAATTGTTAGTGCCTTGACAGCCCCAACACAAAATGACTCAACAAAGAGCCTCAGTCTAACAATTGGCTCAACAAGAGCAAACATGTCAGAAGTGGGATTTGAACCCTGATCGAGAGGAAAACACTCCTCTCAACCACCCAAGGTAGGTCCACATGGCAACCATTATAAATGTTTACTTTAACACTCTACCTTAATGGTCAGTCATTCTAGACTACACACTAAGCTTATCTATGAATATTATGAAACTCTCCATTAATGGTCAGTCGTACTAGACTACACACCAAACTTATCTCTAAATATTATGAGACTTCTCAACCAAGAGACTTGGTGAGTGTATCTGCAGTCTGCTCCTGTATTGCACAATATTGCAATTCAATCTCTCCATTCTCCACAAGTTGACAAACATAATGACAATGTAATTTCACGAGCTTTATGCACTCATGGAAGACATCAAGCATTCTTCTCAGTGAAACTGCCTCACAAGCTCCTTTCACTACTGCCCTATGGAGGAAAGTAAAAATGCATGCTGTCTCACTCAGCCAAGATATTGCACCTTTAGGGAGGCTGACAAAATGTCTTGTTGTGGACTCTCTTGTGAAAATTTCTAACTAGAAATCCAACTGCAGTGACAGATATTATTTCTTCTACTTGTTAATTCAGAAATAAGTTATTCGCAGTGTTTCTACAGCAAATACTGAAATAAATTCTACTGCAGCCTTCACAATTCAAATACGTGAAAAGTAAATGTAAGGAAAAATACTAGCACAAGTACAATCACAATTACACAGTTATTTTTGGACAAATGTCCCCGGAAAAACCCAATGTGGGAAAACCGGTGCACCAGACGAGGGTTTCTTTATTAATCTTCAGCAAAATCTCATGTACAAGATACAACCAGCAGAATGGAAAAAGAATTTCTGTGAGAAATTTTACAGAATTTTCTCACACTTCACAGTGAAATTCCGACTCTGGAGAGGACCTGCTGCCGTCACGGCGTCACCTTCTGCGCAGGCCCAGCGTCACTGCCTCTACGTTGTCCCTCCTCTGCTCTGCATCTTCTCTCTACTTCCTTCACTCTCGGCAATCGCTGATACCCTCACTCTCCAACCTACAACTCTCCCTCTGATTCGATTTTTTCTTGCCGAACTTCAGCCAGTGAGAAAATCGATCTACTTGGTCAACTGAGTATCTGCCTGGTTCGATTTCCAAATGCCCATCGAAGTCTTTATAATCCTCTCATTGATCAATCAACGGCCCAGATTAGATTCTAATCAATGGCTCAGATCATTTTAACTTGATCCTCATCTTCTTCTAGAAGTTTCACCCTCAGTTTAATTAATACCCATTAATTATTTTAATTTCCTAAGTTTAGACTTAGGCATCCATTAAAAATAATTAACTATTTTAATAAAACTGTCTCCGGGTGGAATTTCCCAAAACAATTTCTGGGTATTCTGGAATACATGTGTCCAAGCCTCCCTGCAAATATTGAGGCCTAGAGCACATCCGATGCTACCAGAAATCAACATCTCTATCATCCACTGATCCTGTCCAGTTCAAATCTCCCTGTCCTATCTACCTGAAATCCTCTCCTCTGCCCTATGAGATGTCAAAATCCAGTGTGCCCTTCACATAACTTAAAATTATCTTGGCTGTTGTCCAATGTACAGCTTTATGGGATGTCCTATATCTGAAAATGTTGCACACCACAAAATTCAGCTCCATCCTATTGATTGTAATAGATTAGGATCCCCACAAATTGTCTATAATATTGACTTATTAGCCTTTTTTGAGTCAGATGTAGCTGAAAGTTTCATCTCGACTTTGATAAGCGTAGATGTTATTTTACAATAATATTGAACTTCTCCAATAGGCTTTTGGCATACTTACATCAGGAAGCAAACATACAACCATCAGTACGTCAACCTGTACATCTTAGCATTAATGTGGGAGGACTAAATTAGTCCTATCAAAAGTCGAACACAAATGAATTTTACCTTCTGAATTGTGTCAATCTCGCTGCCTGTAATGATGATGTCATCCACATAGACCACTATAATCACTTCATTCACCATGTTTTCTTTTGACATAGAGATCAGAATTTAAGGACTTCTTCTTAATCCATTCCATGTGAGAAGTTTGTCAATTTAACCTACCAATTTTTTGAAGACTCTATCCATTCTTTAACATACCAAGTTCATGGAGCCTCTTTCAAACTGTAGAGAGCATTTACCAACCTGCATACCAAATGCTCTTTACCTATTACCTAGTACCCTCCTTGTCAATATATATACACTTCTTCCCCAATGATCCACAATGGATCGCAACAAGCAAATGGTTGTAGTTCCAGCAAATGTAATTCCGTAATCTAAGCCACATGACATGACACAAGACACGGAGGACACAGAAATACGAGTGTCCAACACGAGACACAGTGATCCCCAAAACAGGACACCAACGGCACGTTACACACACAACACACCAAATTTGTTAATATAAAAATAATATTAATATATAATATAGAAATATATATATAGATATAAAATAATATTAAAAATAAAACAAGTAAAATACACAAAAAAAAGAAATATAGAGAAAGATTCAATTATTTTCAGAATTTAGAAACTAAAAACCTTTAAAATTTTACATGATCATCATACAATTTTTTCTCTTTAGCCTGTTCAATCATACAACTTTTTCTCTTTAGCCTTTAACATTTTGCGGTTGCCCTTGATGATTGAGCCATTGGTTTTTGTGAAATGAGGAAGACAATGGACTGTTAAAGGGAAAAACTTGAACATTGGTGGACAAATCCACTTGCAAAGCACCTGGAATCCCTTCTAAGTTCTAACACTGCATAATAACCCTCAAATGCACTCCAAAACATCTGACACCTCCAACCTGTTGAATGAAATAAGCTCTAATGAAAGGGATAATGTGTTTTTATGGGGTGCAGGCCTATTTTATGGAGGACACAGTGAGGGCATGTGTCGTATGTGTTTGGCAGGTATCCCATGAATAGGACATGTGTAAGATACATGTCCTCACATATTGGTGTCTAAAACATAGGATACAAGACATAGGCCCTGTTTGGAGGTGTCCTGTTACTTGGTAAGTAATGGAGGTTAGATAAACTAAAAAGGACAATGCTAATGTTAAAAATAAATAAATGACACAAAAAGGGGGAAAAATAAATAAATATAGAAAAAAAAAATAGGAGGAAAAGAGAGAAAGGAATGGGAACTGAAAGGTTAGTCTCTTGGCTTTCCCATTACATCCCAGCTTATATCTTCTTGTAATTTGACTCCCAAAAGGCCTTTGGCTAGCCAAGTGAGGTGAGTGTGCACAGAGAACCATGAGCTTCATTGAAACCAGAGATTGTCGTAGTGAAAATTGAACAACCATTGGAAGTTGATCTTACAGATTGGCTTTTCAGCGTAAATACACTGTGTATGGACCTCTATGGATGTGGAGTAATTCTTGTGTGTGAAATGCAGATCTTATTTTGTTTAATGTACTGCTCTGAGTGTATGAATGATGACAATAATGAATGTCAAGAAGAAAATACCGTATATGGATTCTTGTAAATCTTGGCTATGGTTAATATGCTGCCCATAGTTGAATTCACGGTTAAAATGAAGAATTCCCAATTGTACTTCTGTTAGCAATGCTCAGAAATTTCTTTTTCCTATTAATACTCTACAAAAGCCAACAGCTATGCAATAATCTCTGCACATTCCTTTCTGAATTTGAGATCCATGGCTGTTATCAATTGAGCTTCTGTCTGTAGACTGCAGTTTACAGTTCTTGAAGGCTACACACAAGCCTTGCTTAGCGTTTGAAGCTGTAGACAGACCATACAGGTCATGCACAGGCTACCTTGCATTTTGGGAGGCCATAAACTTTGCCAGGTATGTGCATGAGTTGGACAGCTCGCTGGTAAATAGGCGCTATCAAATTAAACCATAACCTTTTGTAGCCACTCTCCTTCCCATAATTTTGGCCTCCTGTGCTTCAATTCTGAGTGGGAATGTGTTGGAACAATGTGTTTGGCATTGTAGTTTTGTCTTACTCCATTCTCTCATGGAGCCAACTCATAATATGCATATTTCTAATTAACATCCCTCTTGCTCAAATGTTAATTAATAGCCCTCTCTCATACATTTAATGAGTGGCCATCTCATATGTGTATTAATTAATTGCCAATGCTTGTATGCTTTAGACAACTGGATGAGAGTAGTGTTACCCCTCATATTGACATGAGAGGTAAACTTGGTATTATGCAGATTCATGGGATCACTCTAGCCTTCCAAGGTTGCACGAAACGGGGAAACGGGTACAAGTTTCCAAAACAGGAAGCGATACGAAACGCGACCTCCCCAAATTTTGGAAACGCGAATCTATATATATATATATATTAGGACATTTAAGAAATATGTGCAATCATAAAGCATATATGATACATTCTAATTTATTACATTATGATAAAATTGTCAATTGTCAATGCATAAACTATAAGTATCTAAATTTACATCACATTTA
>APFE031436107.1:0-15446 GCA_000404065.3 Pinus taeda
GCTATCATGATCCATTTTTACCTTGAAGTGTCTTCCCATTAGGTAGGGTCACCATTTCTTAAGTGCATGGAGTATTGCTAACATTTCCTTCTCATAAATAGCTTTGTGTAAAAACTTTCCCTTGATTGGACAACTTTCAAAAGCAATAGGTCTTTCATCTTCCATTAAAACAGCACCAATTCCATTTCCTGAAGCATCACATTCCACAATAAAGGTTTTTGTGAAGTTCGGTGTAGCTAAGACAGGTGCTTGGCACATTGCCTATTTAAGATGTTCGAAGGCCTTTGTTGCTTCTGGAATCCATGAAAATGCATCTTTCTTCAATAGTGTTGTTAGAGGTGCTGCTATTCTCCCATAATTCTTAACAAACTTGCGATAATACCCTGTCAACCGAGAAATCCTCGCAGATGCTTTATGGATGTGGGGGTTCTCCATTCCTCAATGGCTTTAATTTTGCTAGGGTCTACCTTAACTCCTTCATGAGATACAATATGACCCAGATATTCCACCTCTTGTACTCCAAAGAAACATTTGGATCTTTTTGCATATAATTGGTTTTCCTCCAATAGTTGTAGCACCCTGTCAACATGTTCAACATGATCCTTCCAAGACTTGCTGTAGATTAGTATACCATCAAAAAATACTAACACAAATTTTCTAAGGAATGGTTTGAAAAATGAATTCATCAAACCTTGAAATGTTGAAGGTGCATTGGTAAGGCCAAAAGGCATGACCACAAATTCATAATGACCCTCATGAGTTCTAAATGCTGTTTTCAGAATGTCTTCAGTCTTCATTCTGATTTGATGATATCTTGAACGAAGATCCAAATTGGTGAAGTACATTGATCCATGCAATTCATCTAGTAATTCATCAATGACAGGAATGGGAAACTTATCTTTAATAGTGAGCTTGTTGAGCTCCCTATAATCTGGACACATGAGCCATGATCCACCCTTCTTGTGCATCGATACTACTGGAGCAGAGAAAGAACTTTGACTAGGTTGAATTATACCAGCCTCTAGCATTTCTATAACCATATGTTCAATTTCACTCTTTTGGGCATAGGGATATCTGTACGACCTGATGTTTGGAGGAACACTTCCTAGAATTAGATGAATAGCATGATCATGATCATGAATAGGTGGGAAACCTTTGGGAGTCTCAAATACCTTGGAATGATTGTCCAAGACTTTTTGGAGATCTAGAGAAATAGATGGTTCCAATGTGGAAACATCTAGTGAACATAATTGTGCAATAACACCTCTTTGTTCCTTTTTTAGAAGCTTTGTCATACCATTAGAGCTGATTATCTTTCTCGGTTTCCCTGCAATACCCCTTAATTCAACTTCATTTCCTTCCACAGAAAATTTCATGAAAAGTTCTTGAAAATTAAAAGATATTGTACCCAAGGATTGTAGCCATTGGACTCCTAGTACACCATCAACACCTCCCATTGGAATGGAAAGCATTGGGCTAGTCAATACATATTCTCCCATGGATAGCTTGATATTATGGCACTTTCTAGAGCAATTTATTGTTCCTCCATTTTCAATCATCACTTGACACTATGGTGCTGGATATAGGAAGAAATTCAATTCTTTTTCTACCTTAGAATGAATAAAATTGTGGGTGCTTCCTGAATCAATCAACACTATTACCTTTTTCTTCTTGATTTGTCCTTCTATCTTTATGGTTTGAGGAGTGGTAATTCTCACCAATGCATTACAAGATATGGTCGGATTCATTTTTTCTTCATCTAGGCTTTGTTCCTGGAGTATATCCTCTTGTTTTGACCTTTCTTTCTCCTTTTCTTCTTCCTCTTCACAATCTATCTAGAATAATTTATTCTCAGCACACTTATGACCATTAGTGTATTTGCTATCACAACTGTAACAAATCCCTTTTTCTCTTTTTTCTTCCAGTTGTTGTGGTGTCAACCATATAGGTTGTGGAAGACTAGGGGCAACAACACTTCCCTCTTTATAGTTGTGAGTGGTACGCTTCTTGGTTGCCATAATTTTGCTTTCCATTTTTCTTGCTAACCTGAATGCCTTCTCTAATGAATCAGGTTCCCAAAGGCGAACATCATGTTGGATATTATCCTTTAAAGACCTAATGAACACATCAATCCTATGCTCCTCTAGAATATCTTTTACCCTTATGTTCAATTTTTGGAACTCCTCAATGTGCTCCATTATTGAACCCTTTTGTTTGAGACTTATCAATTTGCTAAAAAAAGTGTTGCTTTTTGTATCCTCATAATGTGCTATCAATTCTTCCATAAAAATTGCCCAAGTGATAGATCGTTTACGAGAGAAAAGCCATTGATACCATACAAACTGATTTGGTTCCAAATATAAAGTTGCCATACGTACCTTTTGTGTGTTTTGCACATTATTGAGATCGAAAAATTGCTCCATCGGTAATATCCATGTTGCGGGATCCTTGCCATCAAACTTCCTCATATCGATTTTTGGAATATGATGGGTCTTAGATCCCACATTAGAGTCTATCTAATCATGATTAACATTTATTTTGTTCTCATCATGAGTTTCCTTTACTACCCTTTCACCCTTAGTGACCATTTCTTGTAGCAACTTATTCATATTTATCTTCAATTCCTCCATGTCTGTCTTCAAATCTGTCTTCAAATCGTCCATATCTGTCTTCAAATTTGTCTTCAAATCGTCCATGTCTGCCTTCAAATTTGTCTTCCAATCGTCCATCTTAGCTTCCACGCCCTTTATCTTAGATTCCATGCCATTTATCTTAGCTTCTGTTAGCTTTTGTGAGACTGACATTTTTTGCACTTGGTCTTGTAATTTTGATATATCATGTAGCATTTCTTCCTCTTCTTCATGAGTCATGCTAGAGCTTTCAGGTTCCTTACTAGGTGTTTGCATTTTCCTTCCTCGGGGCATCAGTTACCGATAATAATGCTCTACTAGCCCTTTGAATTCCTTCAAAATAATTTTTCAAACCAAGCTTAAGCAAAAATTTAAAAAAAATCTACACACCTTTTTTCACTTTGCAGGAGCTCGATATTGCCTCTGATATATCTCTATAATTTCAGATCATCTAGTTCTAAAATTGCGACCTGTAGTAGCCCTCTATGTCCTCTTTCTAATGCCACCAATCTAATCCCAATTGGATTCTTCAAGGAAGAGTTATGACAAATATCCTGCAGTGACCTGATTATAGACTAGTTTAGAGGAGCGAACTTGTACGACGTGCCGTGTGTCCTTGTTTCGACCTATAGATCTGAAAAATATATACAAGAAACTACAATCCGTCCTCTTTTTGTAGCTTCTTACGAAATTTCAATCTGATGCTCAGTGAGAGAGTTATGATGATTTTACCCAGGTCACCTATTTTGAATGTAATTCAGGAGTCTGCAAAAAGACCAACTTCCTCAGATCATATCTCCGCAAATATAGTGTGAAAGGCTATGAAATTCAGATTCGAGGTTCAATGCGATTTCGTCTCAAATGGTTTTTTTTTTTTTTCTTCTGAAACATTGCAGAAAAAAATTATAGCAAAAATGCCATGATGACCTATTTCGAGCAGCGAAACCCTAGAATCCAAAGTTCTGATACCAAATGGTATGAAACCAGCTCACAAAAAGATAGAAAAGAGAGATCAACGCCTTAGAATTCAGCCTCTTCAATGGGGCAACCTCCTTTACATTACACAAACGAACAATTCTTGGATGATTCAAATGACAAAACCTCCTTTCTCTATATAGGAGTCTAAGGAGTCACAATATAACCCAGCCGACCTAACAATAATAATGTAAAGCCACAAAAATAACAATAGAGCGATTCTGTGGGCACAGTAATAAAAATATGGGGACAATAGGGGCACAACAATATTAATAAGGGATACAACTACAATAGTAATGGGGTAATCACTAGTATTGTAGGGACCTAACAGAGCACTCCCCTAGGAGTAGGAAGGATAAAACATGTAGCTTGGGTTAACATGAAGCACCGATTTTGTTAGGACCAATCAACCAACCAAGTTTAAGGCTATTACCATACATCGCTTAACCCTGTCCTCAAGGTTTGAGATAAATTGGACTTCTTCCAGGCTTGCACTATTAGAGGGACCCCTAGGTACTTTGATCGGTGGGATTTCCTTTGGAAACCTAAGATAGCCATTAAATTACTCTAAATAACAATATAAGTGTTAAAGAAAAAAATCATGGACTTGGACTGATTGATCTCCATACGTGAAGTAGAATTAAAGCTATCTAGGATGAATTTGAATGAAAAAGCCTCCTTCACCATGGGAATACCATGCAACATGGTATCATCAATGAACTATTGGTGCATTGTTGGTTGACCTTACTCATGCAGCTTGAGGCCCTTTATATTTCCTTCTCTGCTTGCCACAATGATCTCCCTCCCTAGGCCTTCCATATTTATGATAAAAAAAAAGGGAGACATGAGGTCCCCTTGCCATATTCCCCTAGACAAAAAGAAAAGTTTTTCCAGGGCTCCATTATCCAAGATTGAAAAATTGGGGGATGATACCAGGGCCATAATCCAACTAATCCATTTCTTTTCAAAACCAAACGCCCCTAATATCGCTCTCATATAATTCCAACTAATATTGTCATATGCCTTTGATAAATCTAGTTTAATAATCAAACCTACCTTTTTCTAGGTCTTGAATGAGTGAGCTATCTCATGCACAAGAATCACATTATGAAAAATATATCTCCCCTAGAAAGCCCAGACTGTTTTATTGAGATCAAACATGGAAGAATAATTTCTCGGGAGTGCTAACCTTCTCTTCCTTCAGAATGAGGGCAATAAAATAAAAATTTAAGGCTTTTAGAATAGTTGACAAATCTTGTGAATCTCCTACTACCTCGTGAATACCTTATTTAACTACATCCTAGCATGATTTAAAGAAATCAATAGTAAATCCATCCAACCCAAGGGATTTTCCATTGGGCATTTCATTCACCAACTGGGCCACTTCTTCCATGGAGACCAACTTATTCAAATTCTTATTCTTTTCCTCTGTGATCAACTTTGGGATATACCTAAAAATTCTTTGGATATTATCTCGTTTATCCACTTGAGGCTATTCTACTATATTTTGGAACTGTTGAACCAAGACTTTCTCAATATCTTGATGTGCTTTATTGGGATAGGGTCCCCTAGGGTAAATATTGTAATCATTTTTGTTAATTATGTAAAGTCTTTGCATTTTGAGGCATGGAGTGTGAAGTTCGTAGGCATCAAAGGGGATTTAGGAAGGTTAAAGCCCCTTAGTTTGTTAGTAGTCAAGATGTTTTGTGACCCGCCCATTCGTGAACCATGGTATTGCAAAAGAAGAAGCTATAAAAAGGAGTGATAGAAAGTCATAAGAAGTAACTAATAATTGAAGATCATTGTATGGGCATGTAGTCTGAGGCAGAAAAGTATGTTTTCTATACTTAGGCGAAGGGGAAGGCTCCTGCAGCTTTGTGCGCAAATACCTTGGTAATTCCGAACGCTGAGTGCGCGAGCCCCTGCAACTGCGTGTGTAGGGAAGAAGAGTCTGTAACAAAAGGATTATATCTAATAAAGAATATTATGGAGCGATATTTGTGTATCTGTGCTTTTAAGTTTATTTATGCAATTTCTGTGTATTCATTCTGTTTTATGCAATTATTTGAAGAAACACTTAATTGATGCGCGAAAGTGGTAGATCTACATGTTTACTTGATATTATGAATGTTTAGAGTGATCAATGCATGGTTAGAATATGTTTTCTATAAGTTACTGTGATTTCCAAATTTTAAGGGTTAGGGTTCGTGAAGGTTGGGATAAAGCCCTATGAATCACAGAAACCCATCACACAGACCTCTGGATGCAGAAACCTAGTTATGTCATCCCCCAATATTGCTTCGGGTGAGAATGCAGTTTGTGCTATGCGGTTGTTGTCGAAAGGGCCAACAATGAAGGGTTTTGTTGGTTGGCGCAAATAAATTTGAACCTAGACCAGAACCCCTCAAGCCAAAAAATGGTTCCATTTCTGGGACCGGGATCTATCTGAGGAATGTGTGATGTTGAATAAATGGTTCCTACCTAAGAAGGAAATCGATAAATGGATAGATCAAAATCTACACAAATTTGCAGCCTAGGTAAATCGGAATCTGCGCCTATTGAAGGAAGAGTGTTTGAATATATACCTATATACATACGAGCACAAAATTTTCTTCTACTCTTTTTCATGTGAATTACACTAGTGGTTATCTAAATTGGCGGATAGTCAGGGTACGTGGAAGTTGGATAACCCTATTGTGTGGACTGCAGAGTTGATAAGGCATCTAGAAGCTTCAAAAAACAAGATCACGAGGGCTATCGATCACTGGATTGATAATGTTTTGGGCAGATTCATTACTGAGTTTGCAATCGATACTTCTGTTAGTTATAGCGAAGCTGAACACCATTTTTTCAAAGGACCCAAAGGTAAGTATTTGAAATCCATGAAGACTTGGATTAAAATGCTATTGTGTGAGAAAAGGGTTATTTCATTAAATTAATGTTTAGTAGAGACTTGAAGGGAGCTACGCGAAGTGGAAAAGCATTCAAAAGAGATCTAGATTTAGGTTCTGAGTATAGTCCTCTGTTGGGAGTGTCTAATAGTGAATAATGTAGTGTTCTGAGGACACCTCTAGGTGCACTGCAGATGGTAAAGTAGGGTATCACGGGGATACCAAATCCATCCACTCTGCCTCCACCATCACCTCCACCTCACACATCTACACCTACACCTCCACCTCCACCTCCATTATTCAATATGGACAGCACGATGAAGATGCCCATATTCAGAGTTCTAGGGAAAGAGGAAACTGAACAATTTTGGTTTGTAGAAAATTCTGTGTGGAAGTCACAACAAGTTACATATGATGATTTAAGGAAAGAATAACTAGTTACAACACTGCAAGATAGAGCACTAAGCTGGTATATTAAGTTATGTTCAGCTCATCCAAATTTAACACTCGATGAGACAAAGAAGATGCTCAATAATGAATTCAAGAAGCCTAAGTCGTAAGCCCAGTTTGTGATGGAGGTCAAAGAGATCCAGTAAAAGGTGAAGGAGTCCGCATGGGACTTTGATCAGAGGTTGAAATTCTTATTGAGCAGGCTAATATCTAGATCATATATGACCAACACAAGGACTGGTACATTAGTTCGCTATTGCCCCATTCGAGATTTCCACTATCACAATAGAAGATTGGAACGCAAACGGATGCATTATAGATTGCTATGAAATTAGAAGCCTCAGCCATTCATCATACGAAGCTGGGAGTGCAACAGATTAAGTCACAACTAGCTAGCTTACATATGGCGTTTTAGAGCCTCAAAAAGAGAAAGGAAGTCCAGAATGAGGTGCACGCAGAAGTATGGTGTTTAAAATGTAAGGGCTAGGGACATCATAAGGAACATTTCTGGGTATACCAGAATTATCTTGTTGGAGGGGGTCTTGTCCCCTTGAAACCCAGAGAACACCACTAAGCTAAGTATGGGAGTCGTACTGTGGTCTACTATTTGTCAGATGACTGGAAAACATACGACGGATAATCATCATCTACTATGGAAGTTTGTGCAGACTCAACAATAGATGTTTTGTAATTTTTGTAAGTCTATGGGGCATGACGAGCACAATTGCTGAAGTTATGAATTGATGATGGACATAACACCAACGTATAGAGTACAGATGGAGGCTCATCCTTAGGATCAAGGCGCAACTACGGCGCATGGAGGATTTTAGGGACAAGGAGGAGGGGTTGGAAGAGATTGTTGGCTAGATCATTTGCTATAATTGTGGAGAACCAAACCACTTTGTGTGAGATTGTCAGAATCCAACGCACCCCTCCTGTCAATATTGTCGAAAATTTGATCATTTCATAGAAGATTGCCCTATGCTGATCGCAAAGATGTAGGAAAAGAAGACTTAAACTCAACAACCTACCCATAACATCCAAATGATGAGATCTGAACCGTGTGAAGAGGGTCCCAGTGTTAATATTGTCATGCGAAGTGGCATAGCTACTGGGGAGGATAAAGGGAAGCAACCAAAGGAAAATGTGTGGGTTTCCAAGGTTGATGATAGGGAGATTGGGTTCGATGTCAATAGGGTAAAGAAAACATTTATGGAATCAAAAAGAATCTTCATGGATGAAGGAGCTTCTACATCAAGAAATCAAAGTATGGGGAAGCTGGATGACACTAGTACTGCATAGGAGGCAGACCCATCATTGTTTTCATCATTTTTAAAAACTTGCATGAAGCTCCTAAGGGATAAGAAGGCAGTAGAAGGACTGCAATAATTGATATATGATTGCAATATAATAATAAGCCTCTACCAAAACAACACACAGTACATAAGGTGGGAAAAAGTAATAAAATGACTGGTCACAAAATGAGATTGACTGTGCAGATTGGAGAATACCATATGGACCAGGTAATTCTTGATTTAGGGTCTGATGCAATTGTTCCACCAAAGCAAACTTGGGAAAAAATGGGAAGACCAGCACAACAGTGGTCCCTGATCCAGCTGAGGATGGCAAATCAACAAAATATTATTCCTATGGGGTGCCTACATGGAGTGACTATGGGATATTGAAGGGGTGCACGCCATAGCTGATTTTGAAGTGATCGAAATAGTGGATGATAGTAACCCATATCTAGTGCTGCTTGGAATTGATTGGGCATTTGATGTGAACATAGTAATCAACCTGAAGAAGTACAATATGACATTCAAAAAGAAAGAACCCAAGGTTATTGTGCCATTCGATCTAGCCAAAGGTGCGTGATATACTGAACCAGTTTGTGATTGCAAGGAGGATGACGATATTAAGCAGATCTATACACTGACTGTGCAAGATGAATATTGGATCAACCCTATGGTGGATGAGTGAATTACGTGGGAGAAGGAAAACTTCTTTAATTCAAATTAAAATGAGGAGCTTGAACATTGGAAAAATAGAGTGCATGAGGTCTCGTCACTATGATGCAACAAGCTCACAAAGTCTCTCTAATGTATATCCATTGAGGTACGTAGCTTACCGCATTATGATGGTTTAGAAAATGTCAATTTATTTCTAGATAAATTTGAAAGAGATGTATGAGAGGAAAATCAATTCCAAGCACTAGACATCACACTACGACCTATGCCTGCTAGATGGTGGGGTACCCATAAGCAAAACTTCATAGATTGGAAGGAGTATCAGCGGATGATGAAGCTTCAGTTTGGATATGATAATACCCACATTGTGGAGAAATACACAGGGAAGGATGATCCGCGCAAGCACCTAGCTCAATGGATGAAAGCTTTGGGAGAAGAACCACAACTAGAATGGGTTCATATGTTTTGCCATACTTTGGATACGATTCCGATGAACTGGTATCCAGAAACAGAGTCGCAACATGGAACTGCAGAATGGGATGTTTTGAAAGAAAGTTTTCTATTGGATTTTAGCTTTGAAGATGGATTTGAGTGTATTGATGAGGTATTAAGGAGATCAAAGCTGAAATATTTAGAATGCCTGAAGAACCTATTACATGGGTACAACCAGATTGGGGCACGCAACTGTGCTATGCACTGGAACGTTACAATGTGACCACAGAGGAAGGCGAAGAAGATCCTAGGAATATCAATATTCCTAAGTTAAAAGGACAGTGTGAAGTCGTAGAGCCTAAGGCAGAGGTTCCTAATATTTCATAGCTTTTGAAGACCAAGCAGGTAAATATTATATTAGAAGTGCAACCAAAGTTTGCAAACATAGGCGATTATTGGGACGAAGATATAGTGGACAAAGTCACGGAGCTACTACAGGAGTATCATGACTTGTTTGCCACCAAGTTCCTTGATTTGAAAGGGATAGTAGGGGATTTGGGTGTCATGAAGATCACGTTAAATCCAGATGCGAAACTAGTAAAGCAGCCCCCCTATCAATTGAATCCTAAGTATAAGGAAAAGCTGCATGTTGAATTTGATAAGATGCTTGTAGTTGGGATTATCGAACCTATTGAAGAATTGGAATGGGTTAGTCCCATGGTGGTTCAGGAGAAGAAAACGTGGGGTGAAATTTGGATATGTGTAGACTTAAGGAAGTTAAATGATTCTTGTGTCCATGATCCTTTTCCTATGCCATCCATAGAGAAAGTATTGGAAAATGTTGGAGGTCATGAGGCTTACTCGTTTACTGATGGATTCTTAGGGTACCATTAGATCAATATCAGACTAGAGGATAGAAGTAAGACTACCTTCACTACTGAATGGGGCTCCTTCCAGTATACAATTATGACTTTCGCACTTAAGAATGCCCCTGCAATATTCTCTATGGTGGTAGTTGCAACCTTCAAGGAGTTTATTCACAAGTTTTTGGAGGTATACTTTAATGATTGGGCTGTGTTTGGGCTAGTTAAGGGAGATGTTTCCAGTCTTCGCCTTTTGTTGGATACCTGTTGAAGGTATCAGATTTACCTTAATTTGAAGAAATGTATATTTTGTTGTACCATATGGGATTTTGTTGGGCCATGTAGTCTGTAATCAGGGGTTGATGGTAGACCCTGCCAAAATTATAGTAATGAAGGATTGTAGTGTGGAAACAACTGCAAATTTCATCTTTGAGTATATTTTGTCTCAGTTTGGCTTCTCGAAGGTCTTGATGAGCGATAGAGGTAAAGACTTCTTAAAAGAAACAATTTATGCTTTTCTTGAAGAATTCCAGGTATATCACGAGAAGAGTATGACGTATCATCCTTAAGCGAATGACACTGTAGAAGAATCTAACAAGACTTTAGAGAATTCCTTAACAAGGATTTGCAATTCTAAGTGAAATGACTAGGATGTGTGCATATCCGCTGTTCTATGGGCATATAAAACTACCTGCAAGAAGTTGACTAGAAAAACACCATCAGATTGGTTTATGGATAGGAAGATGTGATGCCAATGGAATATATCGTGCCTAGTTTGTAGATTGCTATGGTTATTGACATGACTGATTAGGTTACCATAGAAGAATGGATCACACAACTCATTGAGTTGGAGGAAGATCGCTTCTTGGTGGGTTTTCATCAGCAGGTGCAAAAAGATCGTGAAAAAGCATGGCATGATAGCCATATCAAACAACTCATCTTTAAGAACGAATATTTGGTACTGTTGTATGACGATAAATTCACAAAGTTTCCGGGGAAGTTCCAAATGCATTGGCTGGGGTCATTTATTATTAAGGATATTACCGATGGAGGCACAATTCAGCTCGTGAAGATGAATGGGGAATTATTTATGGGAAAAGTCAATGGGATTCGATTGAATTTGTATAGGGGTGATCCCACCCCTATGCAATGAATATATGATTGTGACATAGTCTTATTGTTCCAGGCAGCTGCAAGGGAACGCGGGACTCTAAACTACACTGCCAAAAGAACGGTTGGACGAAGTTATGGGGCTGCTCGACATATCAAGGCAAGGCGCTAAGCAGAGTTGTGATGAAGGAACTATGAAATTATTGTGGGTCCTACGCAACCAGGTCAAAAACTGACTGTTGGAAGCATTGTAGCTGATTGGATGGAGATTTTTCTGTTGAACTGAGTGAGGGGGAGAATTTAAGATGTAGATCTTGGAAATATGCCGCCAAAAATGAATTAATGGCAGGGAGTTGGAGGGAAAGGACATATTTGAATTCAAATTTAGCTATAAATGTGGCATCCTGTTGCATTTGAACACTTTTCTTCCTGAGAATTTTCCTTAAGATATTGCAATTGTGTCTAGAATAGTGTTGCATGCCTGATAACGAGTGGGAGTGCATTCTTTCATGGTTGGAATTTGCAAACTTACCTAATTGGCACCGCAAGATAATCCTTGAGAGAATGACTGCAACAAGACTTTAGATAGAGGCATACCCATCAATACCTACATGGTTGCCTACTACTGTGCCTAGGTTGCCAAGGCCTAATCCATCTGCTTCTATGGTGGGAGATAGGAAGCAGAAGAAGCCTCAACAAGAACCAGTGCATAAATCAACACCAAAAAACTCGACATAAGTCCAGTAGAAAAGCAAAATGGATAAGTCCAAACAGCCGACAAAGCCACTATACCTAGATGAGGAAGAACTATGTGGAGGAATAGAGGAGATTGATGCAGAGGAGGCTGAGCCAATAATTCGGTTGCCCCTGTACATACCACCTAGAAAATCCATGGTGAAAGTGCCCAAAGACTGAGATTCCATGAAGTTTATGGTCTATACACCTTTACTACTGAAGAATGTGTTGTTTGAGGGACCATTGCTGGATCAGATACCAAATTGGAAAATGGAGGATTGGGAACTGGGGGACCATGAGAGGTTTACATAGTTAGCTTCAAGCAAGTAACTCAAGAAGGTCTACTATGAAGAGTCAGATGTTACTCGACTTGAACCGATGAATTGGGTTGTTGGAGTTTGGGGCGCGGGGCTCCTAAACATGTTGTGGGTGCCACACTTCAGTCACACCAATATTAACATAATATGTGTGTGCCAATTGCTGACACTAGTGCATGATGGGTGCCTCTAGTTGGGAGGGCCCATCCCGATCACTGATATGTTGATCCACCATATAACATTGCTATCATCCCAAGGAGTGGACCCTATGGAGGCTTTCATAGGAAAGTTGTAGGAAAATAAGTTGGTAGACCAAGTGAAGGGTGAATTTGGTCTGGTCAAGAAGTCATGCAGGTATTCTATTCGGTCCATATCAGATGGCATGGTGTAGTTTTCTGCACAAATTTTGGCAGGTAAGATCATGCAAAATTGTCACGCATATGAAGTATCAACACCGATCATCTCTTTGGCTATGCAGTATGCCAAAGGAGTCCAATATAACTGGGCTCAATATTTATGCCATGAATTTCTAGAGGACTATAGAGAGGCCCAAGATGATGGCAAGCCATTCCGCTATGCATGGTTGTTTCTATTGATCGCGTTGGTGGCATGGAGAACACCTGAAGAGAACCAATTCCCTCAGAAAGACTTCGACCTACCTGAGGTTGTGAAGTTCGCTTTGCTTTGGGCTACCAAAGACCCTGCACGAGTAACAGAGATGAAGATCTTTTGGGTTTTGTTTGAATCAGAGCTCAGGATGGTGATTAACTATCAGCCAAGGTTATCACCAAGTTTGCATGAGCAGTATGTCAAAGTCATAGACTTTAAGGAAGATTTCCATAATCTTTGTATTCACACGAAGAAGGATGCTCAGGGACTATGGTACAAGTAGCCATATCTAGTTGCTGAAGATGATATCAAAGCGGTGGTCAATAAGTAGCCAAGTGACTGGAACCCCCTTGGATGCTGATGTAGGTACATGTTGGGTGTGGAGCATGATTATCATCCTAATTTAAAGGTATTTGTTTCAGCCGGATGTATACCCCAAGAAGATTGTACACCCCTCCATGTGGGGGGGTGCGGGGGGGACTTGTCCCCCCTGCGGGGGTTCCGAGGGGGGGGCATCCCCCTAGGATGGGGGATCTGGGGGCCAGCAGTCCCCCACCGGGGGTTTTGAGGGCAGTGCCCCCGAAGCTAAAAAGAAATGTAAAATTGCCTTCTAAAAGTATAGTAATTTCTAGTCAATCTGGGCTGTTCATTAGGCAGATGATTTGATGGTAGAATTTATGTTTAGTTTAGGGTTTTTTTCCCTAGAAGGAAACCCCTCTCTTTGTATGAGGGTATTGTATTGAGGCTGTTGAAGATATGTGTATTCTCAGAGCGAGAAACACAGAGGTGAGACTATGAGAGAAAACATAGGATATTATAGCGGATTTGTTGTAGGTTGTGTCTCTTCATTTTCTTGGATATGAAAGGAAGGACTAGCCGTTCAGGGTGGACGTAGCCCAAACTAGGTGAACCACGTATATTTGTGTCTCTCTGGTTTTATTTGTTTGTGTCTTTCTGCATATTATATGTCTTGCATTTCTTTGTCATATATAATATTTTTCTAATAGTACAAGCAAGGCTGCATAAGGTGAAGTAGCGTAAACAACAACATCGACAACAACAGAAAAGAAGAAAGAAGCCTAGAAGGCTTCTGCCAAAGAAAAGGTTGTGGAAAGAGAAAAGGAAACACAATAGAAAGAAGCAGCTGCTGCAAAGGAAAAAGAAGCAACCGAGGAAAAGACTACATCGCATGCCACCATGGACCTCGATGAGCCAGACACTAAGCGCACAGACGTAGATGAAGATATAGAGGGAGAAGAGGAAGGGGGTGCAGGCTTGGAGCCCCCCTTCGTCATCAAGAAGAGCCAATGAAGGAGTTCAACATGGCTGCATAAAAAGAAAAAATCAAATAAAGAAATGGGCGTAACACCTTTGGTCCTCACAGAAGGGGACCTGGATGAAATTAGAGATGTGGTCCATGATGTGACAATGGATCTCATGAGACACTTTGAAGCACAATACCAACAATCACTTAGTAAGGTATATTAGGGCCTGCGATACTTGCAAGTCCAAACATGTCTCTCAAGTGAACGTGGGACAGACCAGCGAGAAACAAGCGAGCATGAATCGAGTGAGCAGGCCAGCCCTAGACGCAGAAATCACCCTGGATCTATGAACAATGGAGTTGCCTGAAGGGTTCCTGTGGGATAACTCAACCGAAGAGTAGGCACACCTACTACATATGAAGAACCTGAATCTAAATCTAGTCACGCTTCCCATTTAGACTCTGCACGAGCTGCACCAAGGGGTGCTAGACGAACTCATGATTTGGGAGAAATGTGCACTGCTAGTAATCAACGAGGTCAAAACCAATAACCAACAAATCTTTGAGGAAAAGTTGCAGATCCTCAAGGAAAAGGAGGAGGTAACAATGTGAAGCCAAATGCTGTAAGAAGTTATTACACAGGCCTGTAGTGAGCTTCCAGAGCTCTAGATTAAGGCGAAAGTGGCCCCTGCAAAGAAGATTCATAAGTTAGCTATTGTTGTAAGGGAGTCACAGGCAGAAATCATCAAGGTCAGGTTTGAGATGCAACTACAAATCTTGGAGCTACAACTTAAGCTGCAACCCACTACCTCTCCAAAAGTTAGAGAGTAGGGCGAAACTGCTGTTAAAGAAGGGATGGCCACCTTGGAAGATGAAATTAAGGGCTACACTGAGCTATTTGAACAGGCCATGGAATTATAGGCCTTGCTATAGGAGGATCCAACTTTGTAGAAGATTGGAGCAGCCATCAGGGAAAATCAAAGATAGTTTGATGAAATCAGGTCAATATTGCAAACCTTAGCCCAGGTGCAAAGGTTTTTCAGATTACAAGAAGGAAAACTCATTCAGAATGAAATTGATGGGATGCTTCATAAGAAAGCGATCATCTCTTCAAGGATGCAACCATGGGTAGATGAGGCCAGTCAGTTGAATCTATCAAAGTAGAGCAAGCTAAAAGGGATGCCACAAACACAAAGGGCCATG
>APFE031436111.1:1187-42399 GCA_000404065.3 Pinus taeda
CCAGCCGATCTAACAATAATAATATAAAGCCACAAAAATAACAATAGAGGGATTCTATGGGGCACAGTAATAACACTATGGGGGCAATAGGGGCACAACGATATTAATAAGGGGTATAACTACAATAGTAATGGGGTAATCACTAGTATTATAGGGACCCAACATATTTTTAATTTATAACTTACACATATATTTGTTTATTTTATAAAAGATGAAGAAGGATGATAATGGAGCGCCAACTAGCTTCAGAACCTTTATTGAAAAAGTAAAGACCGCACGATTGAGGAAGCAACATGTTAAGAATGTTGAACTTGATCCAACTCTTACTCATTTAATTTGGAATGGGCTAGACACTATTCAATATCAAGTAATACAAGGCGACTGTGAAGACATTGCTAAACTCATACCTAAAAGGAAGTATGCCCTAGTTATTGTAGATATTCCCCACGGTTTCAATATTCCAAATATTGACTATGATAGTGACCTTTATACTTATCAAGATTTTAGTAAACTGGTTGCGGGATTTGTAGAAGTCACGTCATCACCATTATGGAGATTTGTGACATTTCATTCAAACTCACAATTGGTAATGATATTGTCAAGCTTCAAAGGGAAAACAAATTCAAGGATATAGCTTACATGGTAAGACGTTTAAAATGTATATTTGATTAATGTTGAAAAATTCATTTATGTACAAGTTGATTGAACTTTTACTATTTCATGTTACAGGCAAAAGTCAAATCTTTTTAACTGTGACGATCAAGTATTTATACATGATTGTGAGTTCATTCATATTGATAGTTGGGCAAAAGATGATAGCTATATGTCTATGATTTTTAATCGAGTGGATGGAAAGATTCATAGCCAAATATTGGGTTATGATGTTGTTGTGAGAAAACTAACATATGAAAACAAAGAAGTGAAATGAGAGATAGTTAACATTTATCAAAAACCACAATTATTGATTAACTATCTTATAGACATATGTTCAAATGAAGGAGATTGGGTTCTGGATTTATTTTCTAGCTCAGGTAAGTTTTATTATATAGAATTGAATTTCAATATGTTATTTTTTAATTAATATGTCATTGTACTAATTTACTTCATTATTTCTTTTGTGCTTGATAATTAGTTACAACACTAGCATGCTGCCTTCAAAAAGGAAGAAATTACATTGTAATTGAAAAAATATCCATTCCCAATGCAATTTCATTCAGCAAAGAATTAATGCTCTTCAATTTCTTCCAGATGTAATGCAAGAAATTGGGTTGAAAAGGGGACTTTAGTGAATCACGTGTGGCATAAAAAAGGCAAAGAAACCTCAACCACCATTAGATGGGATGTTTGGAAAGACATACATTAGGAGATTGACAGACATGAAAGATCCATTAGAAGACGAAAATGAGCAAAAGGAAGCAGAAAATATTGAGGAAGAAAACAATGATGAAACTCTAGAGGACGAAGAGTTTGGATTATGTAATATTGTTGATTAAATTTAAGTTATGCTTGGAAATCAAGCTCATTTTTTGTAACCATTAAGTAGTTATGCTTGTAATGTGTTGACTTTGACATTTTATGAGAAGAATATACACTCAATTAAGGTTGTTATGTGTTCAATATTTGTAATATGTGATTTTCGCATTAATTTTTAAGTTAACCATTATTTTTTGAAAAAAAAAAAGTGATTATTATTATTTTTTTGACATGAAATTCATAAAAAAAAACTATTATTTAACTATTTTTAGTTAAAATTTTCGTATAAAAATTTTGATTTTCACTTATAGCAAAAAATTATCAAAAAGTGTAGTTTTTTAATTATATTTATGTTAAAAATGGCTATTTTTATGTCAATTGTTAGAAAATATTGTTTTTTAGAAACTTATTTCTTGTGGATTGAAAAATTAATTAACGATGTATAAATATGTAGAATATTGAAAATTCAAAATATCGACCTTCTTCTTTAAATATGAGAAACAATAAAAACCTCACTACAAAAAAAATAAAATTAAAATAAAACAAGAAAATATGAAGAAAAAGACCACTTAAAAAATGATTAAGTTTACAAAATAATTATTTACATTTCATACATTAGAAAACTAGAAAAGTTAAAAAAAAAAGCATTTTAAAACAAGGGCCTGGTGCAGAATTACCACGTTTTTAAATCAGCGTAAAAAACACTACCATTATAAAATGCAATGTACATAAAAAAATTTATAGTGCCAAAAACTAATCTTTAAAAAACACGTGTGTTCTGCATAACCCCTTTTCGAAATCGGGTCACTTTTTTGCTATCTCTACAAAACAGGTAACAGTATGGGTTCCCGTTTCAAAGTTTACATTGTTCGAAATCCAAGTACAATCAATCCCACTCTTCCATTGGAGTGTGAAACATGTATCACTCGGTCGATGTACTATTTGTTGATCAGGTGGTCAGATTGATTCCATCTTCAGTCGATCCCACTCTCCCTTTAGAGAGTGAACTTCATACTAATCAGGTTCTTCATGTTACCTTAGATTCTTCTACACATGGGGGGCATTTCATATGTTGATTTTGAACCCCATCCAAGTAATGAGGTTATTTATTTTCATTGGAGTAGACTGACAGAACCTCGTCTTCCTTCTTCCACCATTTTCCAAATCATTGTGAAGACTTATGGTAAGAATGTGCATCGCACAAATGTAGATGAAAGTGATTTTCTCAGTATTTTGTCCTCGACTACTTAGAAATCTTTCGGTTCCCCTTAGCTTGTGCCTGTTACACACAATATATTAGCTTTTAAAAAAACTGTCAATGAACCTTTAGGGATCCTTCCTAAGTTACCTATTACCTTGGAAGGTAAAATTTTCTATAGTGATCTTATTGTAATCCAAGGTCCCTTAGGTTTCAATTTTCTCCTTGGGCGAGAGTATGTCTATACCATGAAATTTGTCATATAGAAAATCTTTTGTGTGATGTCCTTCCCTCATAATGGAAACATTGTGATGATTGATTAACTTTCATATGTTGATCTTGCTTTGACTACCAGTCATCCGACACCCCTGAATGTTCCTTATATGGAAGTGGTACCTACCCCATCACAAGTTAATTATGTGGCAACATGTCCCATGTTTTGAGTTACTGATGCAAGTGAGCCTCTCATGGTCTCCTCGACTTATTTTAACTTAGATCCGGTAATTAACATGGTCAAAACTTCAATGGGGGAACTTGAATACGATTTTCTTCTCCCTATTGATCCCCTTGACATGTTTCCTTCTAGGGAAGTATTCTTCCATCTGCTGAAGACCTTTTGGAAGCCGTGATCAAGGGGTATTCTTTGGCATTTGTTTCTTCCAAATGCAAGCCATGATCCAAGGGTTTTATGAGGATGGTTCTTTTACTGTGCCAACCTCATTTGAAAATGAAACAACTTTATATGAAGATGGTTCTTTTATTGTGTCAACCTCATTAAAAAAATGAAACGACGTCTCATGAGGATGGTTTTTTTACTGTGTCAACCTCGTTAAAAAATGAAACAGGGTCTCATGATGATAGTTCTTTTATTGTGTCAAACTTGTTAAAAAATGAAATAGGTCCTTTTGAGGATAATTCTTTTACTGTGCCAACCTCGTTAAAATATGAAATACGTCCTTTTGAGGATAGTTCTTTTACTGTGTGAACCTCATTAAAAAATGAAATAGGTCCTTTTTAGGATAGTTCTTTTTATTGTGTCAACCTCGTTAAAAGATGAATCAAGTCATTTTGAGGATAGTTCTTTTACTATGTCAACCTCGTTAAAAAATGAAATAGGTCCTTTTAAGGATAGTTATTTTACTGTGTCAACCTTATTAACAACTGAAACATGTTCTTTTGAGGATAGTTCTTTTACTATGTCATCCTCATTAAAAACTGAAATAAATCCTTTCGAGGATAGTTCTTTCACTCTATCAACCACGTTAAAAAATTAATTAGTACCCATGAGCATAGTTCTTTTCATGTGTCAGGCTCGTTAAAAAATGGAACAAATCCTCCCCTAATCGAGTAGAGTTTTTCATCTGATCTCATAAATGAAACTTTATTTCATCCACCTATTAGTAACCAATAGTTTACTTAGGTGAATGAAACAAAATTTAGGGAGCATGTGCCCTTGCAATCATTATGCTGAGGGTATGAAAACTTATCTCAAGCATATTTTTTCTTTGTTTCAAGATTTTGTAAAAATCAAACCTATCTCGAGTCCATTTCGGTTATTATTTTCAAGACTCGTTAAACTCATGAAAATCTCGAGCTTCTTTTGATAACTTTCATGTTTGTAAAATGTACATGAAAATGTCAAATTATTTCCATCTTTTCCTCCTCGTTAATTAAATAGGAAGTTGGTAAGATGAGTATATACTTATCAATTTTTCAAACACTTTAAAACTTATGAAAAAGGAAAACCATAGAATCCTCTTTTAAATCCCTTTTCAGACTCTCAAAACATGAAAAGATTGTTGAGCACTTGATTGTTCGAACTCATAAAAGTAAATGAAAAATTGTCTATTCAGTATAAGTTTACCCCTTTTATGAACTGAGTTGGAATATTTACGGAAAAGGTATACATTAACTAATTATGGCCAATAGAGTTCTCTCCTACATTATTTTATCCTTTTTTGGGCTGGAGGGACTAAATTTACGAAAAAGAACATGATAGAGTTCACTTATGATTTTCTTTTGACTCCCTAAAATTGAAAAACACTGAGCTTTACTTTTTTCGAGCTCGTTAAACTTTTATGGTAAAAGAACAAAATGCATTTCCCTTTTGTGTATTTTTCATACTCTTAAAAGAAAACAACATTGAGTTACCCCTTTATTGGACTCGTAAAAATTAAATATTATAAGACTCGTTAAGCATGACGAGACCGAACCACTCCTTCTCAGGGTTCGTTAAAAATAATAGGATGGACTCATTTGAAGGATGATCTTATAGGAGAAGCATATGTTATCTTCCTCAAGCTTGTAAAAAATAAAGAGGTACTTTCCAGTAATGGTGGGGGAAAATTGAGAATAAAATTTGTTTCTTATATTTCAGGCAGTATGTCATTCTTGAACATGACACTCTATCACATATATGTTTAGGTTGGGGAATCCATTTGTCTCACAGTTAATCGAACCTTATTGAGAGTCTTCAGTTGGTTTTGGGTATTATCATTGAATCAAATTCTTCTAACTCATTTTTTCCTGTCACTAATATGTTTAAGAGAAGTCTAAACCTCAGTTAAAATTACCTTTCAATTTGTAGCCTTCAATCATGTCGAGCATCCCTGAGTCAATCCTTGCAAAATATTTTCCAAAACTTGACATTGTGTTTCATGTCATAGGCTTTTCTTTGATGGGTCACTTCCTATCGACTTCAGTTCATTATCTATAAATTTGATCTAGAATGCTTCAGTACCTTGAGGCCTTCATGCCTTAATTGCAGGTTTCTCGCCTTCGATGATAGGATCTCATCACTGCCCTTTGATCGAACAATTCTATGAATGTTTGACTTCAGATCACCTATTCACACTTCATATATTGTACTGGAAGTACCTTGAGATCCATTTTCATTATTGATCGTTTCTCTCGCACTTGTTAATGATTCACATAATTGACTAGTAATCAAGTGTTTTCTTCCATGTTCGTCTTCAAGATATTTACTCCCATGGCTAGATTCATACTATGGATCAAGAGATGGAGATGAAGACCCTAGATCTAGTTTTATCCATCCTAGGTTGCGAGGAGTTTTGTATTCATGATTATATAGAAAGTTTTATGTTTGATGGTTGCATCCATCCTATATCTACTTTGACATGATGTATTTTTGTACTTTTATCTAAGACTTTTATGTTTAAGTATGGGAATGCCTACCTCAATAATGATTAGTATATTGCATTGTAATCTGTGATTGATTGTTGCAGATTTCCAACCATGATCTTTGATCCAATCCTTGATATGATAAAGTACTTTAGTCCTCAAACTTTTCTGACTTCGCACTTTAGGGGGCAATATCTTACACCTCATTTTGTCACCATGACAAATAATTATCAAATTGGGTCTCTCGCCATCCATATAAGTGTTATGAAGCACTCCCTTGAAATTCAGCAAATTATAGACCTTGAATAAAGTGGAATTTCTGGATCTCATGGTACAAACACCCTATTTTCAAGCATCTGCACAGGTTTTTTGAACATAAACGCACATGTGCAGTTTCTTCCACTATAAACGACTCATATTTTTGCATTTTCTTCCATTATAGACTGCGCAAGTAAATCAATAAAAAGTAGAAATAAAATTTGAGATCTAGAAGCATTGTTAGGTGAATATATCCCAACAGAAAGCTCCCAGGTCATATCTATTTGAGCCAAACCCCTCATATGATGGACCTAATTCCCTTTCTTCAAGGAGCCCTCATCCCTCCTTTAGTGAATCTCATCCTTGAATTAAGGATATCAAACTACTTACTTTTGGCCTATTAGTCAAGGCATAGGTGGGGGAATTGTAAACGGTTGTTGACAGTAATTTTATGTTGGGGGAAATAGGTTGGAGAGTTTATCATTCTTGGAGAGGATTGAGATCAATGGGAGGAGCTTCACAACATCAAGGCACATGTTTTGTAGATCATTTATGTTTCTGAAATTAATAGAAACAAGTGTTTCTTCTCACTGCATTGTTTAATGGATTAATTGATGAATTTCATGGATGGTTTATGTTATATACATTTGTCCATTGGAATGATGTTTGTTACTAGTCTCCTTAATCACTAGTTTGAAATATTGAATCATTTATGTTATATATGCATTTTATCCGTTGTTGTTTCCGTGTTTGCAGGTCTAGATTCAAGCATGGAAGAGCTACAGTGAAGCACAAAGGGGGATCTTCATTAAGCATGTCGTAATAAGGTATGGATTTCCATTTCTCACCTTGTTATCTTATGATTCAAGAAAAGATAGATTCAAGGAAGGAATTAGATTGATTTTCTGTTTGTTTCTAGTTTTCTTTAGGATCTAGGGAGATCTCTCTTGTCAGTAAGAGTGATTTATCTGCCTAAAACCCTTGATGGTATTTTCAAAAGGCATGAGAAGTCACATCATGTTAAACTTATCAAATACCATGAATAGGCAATCACGTCCCTTCCATATTTTTGGGAAACCTCCCACAAAATCCATGGAAAATATTTCCAATAGATGATTGGGTATAGTTGAGGGATGGTAAAGTCCCTGTTTCATGTTACTGGGCTTTCTAGTATAATAAATTATACATCCTATAATGATCCTAGCTACATCTTATTGTTGGCATGTTTTTGTTTCCATTGATGTCACATGTTGAAGTTATGTACTCATGAGTCTCTATGTATCATCTTGAGTCTGTTGTATACTTGTTGAGGGCTATCATCTTGATGTAAAATGATTCCATAATCTCATAATCTCTATAGGAGAGGTGTCATGATGTAACAAGGCCTCATATGAAGTTGAGCTACATTATTGCTAGAGGTTTAATTGATGATGTGTGTGGATTCTTGTTGAGGTTATGAAACTGGTTTCTTGATGTTATGTTGGGTTTGGAAGGATGGTTCACAGGTGATTTCAACCCCCTAAAGTTGTCTTTCAAGTTTGAGGGTAAGAAATTTTTATTTACCTTATTCTCTACTGTAGTCAATGGATAAAGGCTTATGGGAGGGACTAAAACTTCCCAATCATTGGTTGGATGTGTTGTGCAAGCGATTGGTCAGATATTCTTAGTGTTGTTTGTGTGAACGAAGAAAAACATGAAAAATCTTCATATTTTTTGTGCTCATTTGGAATTAATATGATTTTGGTGAAGTCTATTGTCGGAATTTTTCGGAAAATGGTTGAGATAATTTTTGGGGTCTCTAGAAGGTGATCAAAGTTGAAATTATCAAAAGGCTAGTGGAATGAGTGGATTGATTTGGTCAAAAAATCTAGCTCAATAAAATCTAAAGCATGTGAAAAAGTTTCGGGTGAGCTCCACCACTTAAAGAATTAATTGATCTCAGATATTACAAATATGTGGGGAAAGGTTGCCCATTTGGTTGGTTCTCTAGCAGTGTGAGTGAGTGATTGTGCATGAAGTGCAAGTGCACAACCAGTGAGTTTTGCAGTGAATTCATAGATTTTAGAATTGCAGTGTGCTTCAGATATTATTCTTTAGCAGTGTTTCAGATTTGTGAGAATATACTATAGATTGGTTTGGAGAGTGTGTGTGGAGAGAATTGTTATCTCATTTGGAGTGTGAAATTGTGACTGCATGAGTGTACTCATTTGTCTCTAGTCTTTTTTATGCAACTATATTTTCTAGTCTTGAATCATTTTTCTTGTCACAGAATTGTTTGTACTTGGAGTGGGGGCTTCAATATAAGTACATGTTAAGTGTCCATTTTAGGAGTGTGTGCTCCAAGTTGGTCGTTTCCAACATTTCTCATTTCAGTCAAGTGGTGGGCACCCCATTGCTAGTGGTGGCTAAACGATGTAATGTAAATGAGAATATTTTGAAGCAATGGAAAATAAGAAGAAGCAATAAACAATTCAGTGGTTTTTTTCCTTAGAGGGGGATTTTTCTACCTATAATCCAAGTGTCTATATGTGATGATTTCTTATGTTTTTCATGTGCATTATATTGTTACATTTTTTGAAATGATTTTTTGAATAAGTTTTTAATTGAAATTTTTTTTATTATATTCTCATAATACTAATTCCCCTCCCCCTCCTCTTAGTATTACTTTGGTCTAACAATTGGTATCAGATTCGGCTCCTTTGTTGTAGCCTAACCACTAAAAGGAGAACTTGAGAAAGGGACAATGGGTGGCCATGATGTGAAGATTAAATTTTTTAATGGTGAGAACTATAATCTATGGAAGATGATAATGGAAGGTCATATTGAGAGTTTGGGTGTTGATGTTTTCTCTATTGTGGTGTCTAGATATGCTTTTCCTGATGTTCTTCCATCAGATATTGATGGAAAGAAGAAGTTTCAAAGCACTGCCAAAGCCAGAAATGCCAGTATTGCAACACTTAGTGAGAATGAGCTGATAAAAGTCATGCATTGTAAATTAGCCAAAGACGTTTGGGTCAAGCTTAAGAATAGCTACAAAGGTAATAAGAAGGTAAAGAAACCGAAGTTCCAAACCTATAGGATGAGGTTTGAGAGATTGAAATTGAAGGATGATGAGACTATTGCAGAATATTTCTGAAGATTTGAAACAATGAACAATTTGATCAAGAGCATAGATGAAACATTTGAAGATGAAGTCATTTTTCATAATACTTGAGGCCTTTACCAGCAAGATTTAACCCCAAGGTTTATGCTATTGAAGAAATATCTAATTTGAGCACTCTCACTATGGAGAAATTGCTTGGAATTATTGTAGCTTATGAGATGTGTATTCTAGCAGAGAATCTAAGTCTAGTGAAGTTGCATTCAAGACTTCCAAGAAGGCCAAGGTTGTTATCAAAAGTCTCAAGGAAATTCCAAAGAAAACCAAGGAAGAGGAAGATTATTTTAGTAGTGAATTTGATGAAGAATTTGCTCATTTTTCCAATTAATTAAAGAGAGGTTCTGAAAAGTATAAAGGAAATCTTCCTTTCAAAAGTTTTGAATGTGGATATGCTGGAAATTTTTCTACAAAATGTCCGCACAAAATAAGTGAAAATGATGAAAAGATGAAGGATATGAAGAGCAAGGATAAAACTCAAAAATTTTGAAGAGCTAAAGCTCAAAGGGGAAGGATTTAGTACACCAAAGAAGAAAGCAATATTTTAGATAAAGTAGTGGGAAATATTCATCAGAAGAAGAAGACCACAATGAAGGTGTTCTTATGGCTTTTAAGTCCAAAGGTGAATCAAATATTAAGGATGTAGAGACTGATTATGAACGTGAGCTCATTACTGCACTTGATGAGCTAAATAAAGCTAGAAACAAAAGTAAGTTGTTGAAGAGGGAAATACGCAATCTAAAGGAGAATAAACCTTCTTTGGTTGATAATTATTTGTAGACCCAGTTGGATGAGCTTGAGAAATTCAAGGAAAATTTGTTGCAACAAATTGTGGTTCAACAAAATAATCTAGCTGAGTTGGAGAAAGAAAAGAATTTTTGAAGAAAAGTAATTGAGGATCTTCTATTGCTTGCACACATGAAGAAGACATCATTTTATTAAAGAGAGAATTGGAAGAAGCAAAAATGAAAGAAAATTTGCTCACCAATCAACTAGAAGAATGGAAATAAAATTCTCACAAACTTGAGGAAGAAATTGTTGCATTAAGGGCAAATCTATCAAAAGTAGAAACTAAAGAATTTCTAAATCATAAATTTGTCAAGGGATCTAAAACCTTGCAAAATATTTTCAACATGAAAAGATCATCGGAGGAAAAAAATAGTTTGGGGTTCAAGCCTCCTCTACAAAATGTCAAAGATCATACAAGTACCAATTATATATATGCTTTGAATGGAAAAGAAAATCAATAAAATATTGTTGCAACTAGCAAGAATGTCTAAAAGAATGAAGCTGAAATCAAATCAACAAAAAATAAGCAAGCGAAGCAAGCAAGATCCTCAAATTTCACTCCTCCATCATGGAAACAAAGAGTCAATTATCCTACATTATTTTATGGTTATTGTTTTTCTTGTAATAATTTTAGACACAGCCATAAATTGTAGGTTTAAGATGTTTCCTAGAAGAAATGTTGATAGATTAAGAGTTGCTCAAGGACCAAATATTTTGCATGTTAATGGAAATAATTATTTTTCTCCACTAATGAAGGAGATAAAGTGTTTCATATGTAATAACTTTTGTCACAAAGCTAGTGAATGCAAATCTAGCTTTCCAAACTTTTTCACACAACACACTCAAGAGAAACCTAATCAGTAGAAAGTTGTGAAAAGATGGAAGAAAAAGGTTGAAAATTGTCAGTTTTCTTTCATAGCTCATGATAAGCATGAGAAATGGCTGATTGATAGTGGATGTTCCAATCACAAGACTGGTGATAAGAAAAAATCTCTATAGCTAAAAGAGTATGAAAAAGGTAATGTCATTTTTGGAAATGATGCAGCAATTCCCATTAGAGGCAAAGGAACAGTTAGATTGGACAGGAAAACCGAAGCTCAAAATATGCTTTATGTTAATGGATTGAAGTACAATATCCTCATTGTGATTCAGATGTTTAATAATGGTCATGAGGTGGATTTTATATCTAAAGAGTGTGATATCCGAAATGCTAAATCAGGAAGGTTAGTGGTGAAGGCCATTAGAAGTGATAGCAACATGTATATTTTTTATGACACTAGACACAGTTGTTGTATGAGAAAAATAGAAGAATATTGTCTGTGGCATAGAATATTGGGTCATATTAATTTTGATAATCTAGTCAATATTAACAAGATTGGATCAGTTATAGGTTTCCCAAGGTTGGCTAAACCAGATAACACAATATGCAAGTCATGCTAATTTGGGAAAAAAACAAGAGTGCATTTCAAATTCAAGGAGTTCACTACAAGAATACCATTAGAGTTCTTACATACAGATGTATGTGGCCCTAAAAGGAACAAAAGTACAAGAGGTGAGATATATTTCATAGTATTTGTTGACGACTTCACTAGAGCCACTTGGATTATGCTCATGAAAGAAAAACTAGAAACTTTTAGTAAGTTTAAGTATTTTAAGGCACTTGTTGAAAATGAGATTGATTTGAAGATAAAGTGTCTTAGATTTCATAGAGGAGGTGAGTTCATGTCCAAATAATTTTATGATTATTGTGAGGGGAATGGGATCAAGAGGCAATACTCCATAGCTAGAACACTACAACAAAATGGTGTAGTGAAGAGGAAAAACATGTTGGTCCAAGATATGGCATGAGCTATGTTGGATGAAGTTGGCGTGTCAGATATTTTTTTGGGAGAAGCAACTAAAACAATAGTATATTTGGCCAATAGAGTTCTTCTTAGGCCTAACAGTGACAAAAATCCATATGAGTTGTGGAAAGGAAGACCAGTAAAATTTGACCACTTCAAAATATTTAGGAGCAAATGCTACATCAAGAGGATGGAAAACAAACTTGGCAAGTCCGAACCAAGAGCTGATGAAGGCATATTCCTTGGCCATTCCTTCAAGAGTAAAGGATACAAATGCTACAATGAGAGAACCAAAAAGGTAATTGAAGGTATTGGTATTGTTGTTGATGAATATTTTCCTAAATCTAATGATTCCAAAGATGTTGCAGCTGATCATAGAATATGAGGATCAAGAAATGTTTGAAGAATAGGAATAAGAGAGAAACACCTCCACTATAAATAAATCTCCACCAAGCCATCTCCAAAAGAAGCACCCGAAAAGTCAAATTCTTGGAAGAAAAGAGCTTGGAGTGAAAACAAGGACGAAGTTGTTGGATAGCTTCAATCAAGAACATTTTGCACTATTGTCTCAAATAGAGCCCAAAAACTTCAATGAGGCTAGAGAATATCAACATTGGGTCAAATCAATGAATGAAGAATTAGATTAGATTGAGAAGAACAATACATGGGAGCTTGTGCCAAGGCTAAAGGAAAAAAACATCATTGGAACCAAGTGGGTGTTCAAGAACAAGCTAGATGAATAAGGGAAAGTGGTGAGAAACAAGGTAATACTTGTGTTCAAAGGGTATAATCAGGTAGAATGTATTGATTTTGATGAAACTTTTGCACATGTAGCTAGATTAGATGTTATAAGATTGTTTTTGGACTTAACGTGCTACAAGAAAATTAAATTTTATAAAATGGATGTAAAATCAGGTTTCTTGAATGGTGATCTAGAGGAGGAAGTTTATATAGAGCAACCTGAAGGTTTCTTATTTGGTGATGATGAGAATCTAGTGTGCATGTTGAGAATGACCCTTTATAGCTTGAAACAAGCTCCAAGAGCATGGTATGAAAATCTAGACAAACATCTACAACAACAAGGCTTCAAAAAGGGATCCATGGACAACAATTTATATATCAAATTTGAAGGTGATCATTTTCTAATAATTGTTGTGTATGTAGATGATATTATTTTTGGGAGTGATCTAGAGAAGATGGGCCAAAATTTTGCACAAGAAATGCAATAGGAATTTGAGATGTCAATATTGGCCGAGCTTACTTTATTTCTTCGTTTGCAAGTTATTCAAGATTATAAAGGCATTTTTATTTCTCAATCAAAGTATCTTAGAGAGAAATTAAAACAGTTTGACATGAAAGATTGAAAACTAGTATGCACTCCTATGGTAACCAGTTGTAAATTGAGCAAGAATGATGAATCATGAGAAGTAAATCAGTCTATGTATCGTTCCATGATTGGTATCTTACTATATCTAACTGCTTCTAGACCTGGTATTATGCAAGTTGTAGGATTGGTCTCAAGATTTCAAGCTAATCCCAAGGAGACTCATCTTAATGCTGTAAATAGTATCTTCAAGTACCTTCAAGGAACTCTTGACTATGGATTATGGAATCCCAAAGGTAAAAATTTCAATTTGATAACTTTTACTAATGTTGGTTGGGTTGGCAGTATTAATGATAGGAAAATTACTTCAAGAGCAACTCACTTTTTGGGGGATTGTTTGTTCTCTTGGGAAAGAAAGAAACAAAGTTCTATCTATGTGTCCACTACTCGAGCTGAATATATAGTAGCAACCACTTGTTGCACATAGATTTTATAGAAGAAGCAAATTATTCAAGACATGAATATTTAGTATGAAGAGCCTCTTCCCATCATGCTAGACAACACAAGTGCAATAAGCATCTCCAAAAATCCAGCTCTTCATTTCAAGACCAAAGCACATACCAGCCAAATATCATTTTCTAAGAGAGAAAGTGGTCAACAATGTTGTAAAGTTGGAATATATTGCTTCAAATGAACAAACTGTAGATATCTTCACCAAGTCACTTCCAAGGGAGAAATTTCAATATCTTAGAGAGCAGATGGGTGTTGTGCCCTTTTTAAGGAATTGAGGAGTTTTTCATGAAGTTAGCTCCAGTCATATGGCTACCACCAAGAGCACTTTTAGCTGTAAAATTTAGATAATGGATGGTGATTGGTTATTTGCATGCTTTTCAAGGAATTATGAACTATTTTCTTACTTCTTATTGCTTCATTTCAAGATGGATTTCTTCTTCGTGCACATTGCTTCTTCAAGATGGTGTCTTCTTAAATATATTCACAAGGAGAATGTTCAACAATTTACGGAGAGTATTTTTTGCACCATTTCAGGGGGAGTACTTCATTCTTTGATATGTATCACATTGTTGTTATGTATTTTCTCTTGCCATGTAAAACCCATTTTAATTGATTTCAAAGAGGGAGAGAGAGTGAGTTGTGTATATTCTCAACTTAAGATTGTTGTATGTATTGTCATTTTTATTTTTCAGAAGCTACAGGTTGACGTCATTTGAAAAAGGGGAGTTTGTTGGCATGTTTGTGTTGTCACTGATGTAACTTGTTGAAGTCATGTACTCATGAGTCTCTATGTATCATCTTGAGACTATTTTATATTTATTGAGGTTTGTCATGTTGATGTAAAATGTTGTCATAGTCTTAGAAGGTCTATAGGAGATGTGTCATGAGGTAATAAGGCCTCATCTGAAGTTGAGCTACATTATTGCTAGACCTCTATTTGATGATGTGTGTGGATTCTTGTTGAAGTTATGTAGTTGGTTTCCTGATATCAAGTTAGGTTTGGAAGGATGGTCTATAGGCCATTTCAATCTCCTAAAGCTTTGTTGAAAGTTTGAGTGCCAAAACTCTTGCTTTACCTCATGCTTTGACCCAGTCGCATGGATAAAGGCTTATGGGAGTGATTGAAACATCTAAGTCATTGGTTGGTTGTGTTGTGCGAATGACCGGTCAAATATTCTCAATGTTTTCTGTGAGACCGAAGAAAAACATGAAACAAACTCTGGATTACACACTCTCATTTGGAATTATAATGCTTTTGGTGAAGTTTATTGTTAACAGCTTCCAAAAAATGGTCAAGACAAGTTGTGGGGTCTCTTCAAGGTGATCAAAGTTAAAATTATCAAAAGGATAGTGGAAAGAGTGGATTTATTTGGTTAAAAGGTTCAACTCAATGCAATTTGAAGCATGTAAACAGGTTTTGGGTTAGCTCCATCACCTAAAGAATTAATTGATCTCATATATTACAAATATGTGGAGAAATGTCACTCATTTGGTCCATTCTCTAGCAGTGTCAGTGAGTGATTGTGCATGAAGTGCAATTGCACAATCAGTGAGTTTTGTAGTGAGTTCAGAGTATTTAGAATTGCAGTGTGCTTTAGAGATTATTCTTTAGCAATGTTTCAAATTTGTGATAAGAGATTGTAGATTAGTTTGTAGAATGTGTGTGGAGAGAATTGCTCTCTCATTTGGAGTGTGAAATTGTCATTGCATGAGTGTACTCATTTTTCTCTAGTCTTGTTTATGTAGTTGTATTTTTCAATCCTGCAACATTTTTCTTGTAGCATAATTATTTGTACTTGGAGTGGGGGCTTCAATCTAAGTGCATGTTAACTATCTATTATAGGAGTGGGTACTCAAAGTTGGTTGTTTCCAACATTTCTCATTTTAGTCAAGGGGTGGGTGCTCCATTGCTAGTAGTGGCTAGCTGATGTAATGCAAATGAGAATAATTTGAAGTAATAGATACTAAGAAGAAACAACAATCAATTCGATGGTTTTTTTTCTCTAGAGGGGGAGTTTTCCACCTAAAATCCAAGTGTCTATATGTGATGATTTCTTGTGTTTTTCATGTGCATGATATTGTTATGTTTGTTGAAGTGAATTTCTGAATAATTTTTTTATTATAATTTTTTTTATAATATTCTCTTAATATTGATTCAGCCCCCCTCCCTCTCAGTATTAATTTTGTCTAACAGTTATTTCATCGTGGGCCAATCCACATACCTATGCAAATTGGAAACTATCTTCCCAACATTTAAATTCTCTACAACCTTGGATATGTGAGCCTCTCTAATCAATTGCAGTTGCTAACCTTTAAGAATTCTTTTCTTGTCAAACCTATACAGTAACCCATTCTAGACATGATAGTTAGTTTTGTTATCACCATCATCCACATGACTCTTTCCTTATACCTATTGAGACACCTTCCTTAAGTCTGCATCCTTTATGTATGCTTCTCTATATGCATCATGAGTGAAAGGCCCCATGTGCATGAAAGTTCCCAAAGTTGTGATATTTTATGGAGGTGGACTTAAAACCATGTTTTCCAACTTATTTTTGCTTCCTTTATTGTACTTTATCACTAAATGGAACTATTGTAAAATCCACATCCACTGTCGTAACTTACTCTAGACATACGAGTACTATAGTGGCTAGTGATCTATGTGGAAGGTGGTATCCTTTTCCATTAGATAGAATTTCCATTTTTTGAGAACCTGCAATAGAGCATAAATATCCTTGTCATAAGTAGGGTAGTTGAGAACTACCTCATGAAGCACTTCATAATGGTGGCATACAAGCCTTCCTCCCTTCATCACTACCACTCCCACAACATATACATTTTCATCACTCTCCACTTCAAATGGTTTATGCAAGATGACTAATGCAAGAAATAGTGCCTGAGTAATTTTTCTTCTCGTAGTTTTCAAAGGTTGTCTACTAACCCTTCCCCCACTAGAAACCCTTGCCAGTTTATATTATGATGTGGAGTGGTGTAGTTTCTTCTAAAATGAGGCTATGGATTTCCTCAAGTATTATGCTACCCCACAAAACTCTTGACCTTAGAAACATCTATAGGGAAATGTCACTTCATGATGGCCTCCATCTTGTGATATTTATCTTGATCCCCCATCCACTAATCACATAACTTATATACACCAAATACTATTGTGAACACTAATATTTATTGATATTTTCTAATAATCGGTGCTTCTTCAAATTCTCTAGCACCTACATCAAGTGTGATACGTGCTCCTCCCAGGTAGCATTGTAAATTAGCATATCATCCAATTAAACAATAAAAAATTAATATAGATAAGGGTAGATTATGCCATTCATTAATCTCATTAATGTAGTTAGTGCATTATATAGACCAAATGGCATGACTAACCACTCATAGAAAACCTGTCTAATTTTGAAGGTAGTTTTCCAAGTGTCTTCTTCTTTGACTTGAACACGGTGATACCCTAATTTTAAATCCATTTTGGTGAAGTATTTGTATTGCTATAATTGTTCCAATAGATCATCTATCCTAGGCTTGGGGTACTTGTTCTTAAGAATAATTTTTTTGAATACCCTATAATCAATCTACATTCACCAAATCTCATCCTTCTTTGGAAAAATTATGATGGGTTACCCACATGGTGAGGTGTGTAGTACAACAACACCCTACTCTAGAATATTTCACAATTTATTCTTCAGCTCATTTTATTCTATAACGAAGTATCGAAACAACTCATTTTCTGGTAATGGAGAGTCCAACAATAGTTATATCTCATGCTTCACTTCCCTCTTAGGTGGTATCCCTTTAGGCTCTTGGAATGCTCCCTTATATGCATGTACAACCTCTTCCATTTTTTATCACTATTCCTTAGTGCACCCCTCCAACAATGCCTTCACTCTCATTGACTTTTATATAGACCGATTTTCCCTTAAGAACAATAAAACATACTTTTTGCAAGAATTGATCAATTTCTTAGCTTGTTTGGTACTTACCAATGAAATATTTGACTTAGCCTTGTGTGTATTTATGAAGAAGGATTTTCCATCCTTGATGAGCCAATATTTTTTGGAGCTCTAAATGAATATTTCATCCAACATGTACATATAGTCACTCCAAAATAAAACTCGACATATATTAATTGGAAATAGGTCTAATTCTACTTCATCAATAAAATTTGCACTAATAGAAAACAAAATTTTGCACTAATTGGTTACCTTCATCTCTACCACCTTGCTGACCCATCACAATTTATATGGGCTAGGATGATCTCAAAGCTCCAATCCAAAATTGTTGACCAGCTCTACTGCAATGAGATTTTATTATGAACTCAAGTAAAACAAAGCATCAATCTTTGTCTTCCTACCCTACATTTTTATATGAAAGTGTTTAATTATATCCTTCTCTTCATGTTGATGAAGGACACTTAGATTCACATCTACAATTATGTGTATACAATATTTTCATCCATGTTTGAGATACATTCCACGTAATTTCTCAAATCTATACATATGATATTTCTTTCCTTCATGCCCTTCTTTCGTCTCTTGATTTTCATCTCTAGATGAAATTTCAAGTAATCCTCTATGTGATCATCAATATTGTATTGTTTTCTAGGATTTTGTACTAGTGTGTTGTGGATATTACTTTATTGTCCTTCCCTTATTTCTACTTCTTCTTCCCATCCTTGGAAGTGTTGAGTCGTGCAATAGGTATGTATTTACTCTTGATTACATTGTCTTTTTCCTCTTTTCTTATCCATTTTGTCCCATGATATAATAATATATTGATAGGATTTTGA
Source organism: Pinus taeda (assembly GCA_000404065.3). NCBI lineage: Eukaryota > Viridiplantae > Streptophyta > Pinopsida > Pinales > Pinaceae > Pinus > Pinus taeda. Next base: position 19,683 of record APFE031436111.1, read on the forward strand.
TAAGGGATAAATGAAATTGCTCTTGATATGATTTGACCATCCCAACTAACTCTCATTGCTTTTTATGCAGAAAAACAGCAGATGGAACAGCTGTTGTTCCAAAGTCAGAACCACAAAAGCTAAACAAGGGAAATGAGGCGAGTCATGTGCGATCGAACCAAGGAATGAATCAAGAGGATCAGCATAAGATCAAAGAACTGTCTAAAGATAGCATTTAGTTGTGAATCCCTTAGGATCTCCTAATCCTGAGGGATCACATTAATCTTTTTCCTTTTGACTATAAAGGGGAAAACTGAAGGAAGAAAGGAATCTCTTGCCTTTTACTTCAATTGTAATTTTAATTTATAGAAGCGTGATTTTGAAGAATGAGATCATATTGTAATGAAAAGTGAATTTGATGATTAATATATAACTTGCGTAGCTGTTCATTCGGATATTCTGAAGTAGCTAAGTAGTATTCTCTGGTGGCTAGGGCTCGGTCTCTGGTGGATCTTACTGTTGTTCCTTGTTTTATACTTTTCCATTTCCTGCAAGTTTATTCTGATTTATAGCTTTGCAGTTGATTTACTTTCGTTAATTCATATTTCGGGTATTCATTTCATTAATGCGCAATTCTAATTGGTTTTATTTATTCATGTCGTGGATTGAATTAGTCATCAGTTAAAGAATCATTTATGGTTAATTAAAGTATAGACTGTTATTGATTATATCAAATGCTTTCCTTCTATCCAGTAGTTTAAGTCTAGCTGAAAGAGCTCAGTTAATGCTATGATGCTCTCAGTTGATTATCATTTGAATTCGTTGATTAAGATTTCATTATGGTTTTGTTTGGGATTGAGTCGTGATGCTTAGATGAACTACTTCCCTTAAAGTTACAAGCTTGAGATTTATGATTGCATCCATTTACTCTTGTATTAAATTTAATAACTTATTTTAAACCATTAGTCTCTCGATTTATAGCTTGCACATATTGTGTACACTCTTGGAACAAAAGGACTTACCCAGGTTGATAATTAATGTGAGGTAATTAGGAGTTTTAAAAGACACCTTTTAGCACCCAACATTTTGGCACTGTTGTCGGGGAGAGTGTTGCCATTTTACAAAGAGTGATGTATGTTTGATGTTTGTCTGCTGAGAGAGAATTGGGTATTAAAAAGGAGGTAAGAACTTGCATAATGAGTGAGAAAAATGCTCGCTCCTCCACTCGCTTTCCAGCAAAATTGCGTAGGAATTTAAGGTAGAAATGAATGTTTGTATTTTTGTATGAATGACTAAGAAGAAAAGACTAGAAAAGATATAATTCCTCCTCCCAAACCTGAAAACTCTAAGGGATTGGTGACCTTTGGATGATCAACCTTTATTGATGAAATCATAAGAAAAGTTGAGTCTCAGTCATCAGCAGGACCTTGAATTGTTGCTACCATACATCCTATTGTCTCCCTTCAGGCCACACGATCACCATATGTAGCTAACGCTGAGATTCATAGTAAGACTGAAGGGTCTGAATAGAGTTTTCAAGATATTGAATATTCACAACCACACCCTTCACAAGAAGGGGATTTTTGCAACCTCTATGAAGGAGAAGGAGAAATAGGTAACCCTAAAATTAAATCATCAGAACCTAGATCTCCTGAAGTAGTGATTGAACAGAGGACACCCAATGTTCTGGATCAAGGTAGCACTGTTAGAATCATTCCAGCCTCTTCTGGACATCCTAGGAACACCTCTCCAGCTCCAGTGATCCCCGAAGGATACTAGAATATTTCTGACCAAATGGCCAATAATCAGCGATAGCCCCAAACCTCTACGTTACAATACCCTATTTTTGAAATAGTTGTCAATGCCCCCATGAAATCTATCCCATTATAGAATATTCCTACCTTTCATGGTCTAAATGAATCAGAAGATCTTGATGCATTCCTTTTCGAATTCGATGTCCTATGTAGGGGTTATGATTACACTACTGATCCCCAGAAGCTAAAACTGTTCCCCTCTACTCTGAAGGGAGCAACTCTACATTGTTTTATGGGACTTGGTGGAGGTACCATCAATGACTAGGACCAAATGAGAACATCCTTCCTTAAAAAATACCAAGATTATTTCTGAACTAGACAACTAAAAGATGAAATCTTTCGAATGGTAGCTAAGCCTAACGACACTCTGGAAGAATATGTGGAACATTTCCAATATAATCTGCAAAGATCTCCTTATGCAAATATGCCTGATAATGTTCTAAAAATTATGATGATTAAAGGTATGAAAGACCAATGGGTAGAAACACTGAATATAATGGGTAAGGGTCACATTTATCAAGAAGATTATGACAATATTATAGGCTTGTGCATCAGGTGCTCCAGGGAAGTACAAGGCTTAAACCAGTCGGACATGATGCGATCACCAGAGATAGCAAAGCCTCAAGAGGAAGCATTACACGAGTCGAAATCGACAATTTGTTGGAAGATTTCAAGACTGATATCCTGGGGACCCTAATGACACAATTGCATATCATGGAAGCTAAACAAAAGCGAGCCGAAGCAGAACAGAACCTGGCTATTTTTTGTCCCTGTTGTAGAAAGAAACACAGTCATAAAGAATGCCTGCTAGATATGATACAAACATGTGCCATATGTACTAAGCATCATGCCACGGAAAGTTTCCCATTGCTCCCAGGATCAAAAGCAGTCTTCAAGGAAGCTGAAGAAGAAGTGGAACCAGTATATCTACTGAACCAACGTCATCAATGGCAAGCACGTCAGACAAGTATGCCTACCAACCCATCTTCATTCTTTCCTCCCTCATAATATAATTCTCAATAATATTGAGGGGCAGCATGGTAGAACCAACCACCTTTATCTACTTGGCCACCTCAAGAATTTTCTATCCCACCATGGCCCAATCAGTCAAATCCAAACAATAATTTGCCAAATCCCTCTTACCCTCCACCATTTTGGAAGAACAACCATTATTCATCTCAATGGTCCCCTTCCACCTCACAAAATTAGAACTGGAAATCAAATTGGCAAAGATCCACAAACTAGCCTATGGGGACAGTTCCTCTGCCTCAACCAACTTTACCAGCACTTTACACATTGCAGCAAAATCCTCAATCTAATATATGACCACAACTCCCAGCTCAACCCAACCCAAATCCTAACAACAGACCAATCCAGTCAATACAAATCATTAAGGGTCTGGACCCTGAAGCTGAGTTGAGAGAGTGTAATGAACTCAACTTAAGATATAGATGCGTAATCACTCTAGATGAGGATAAAAATCTGCAACCTAAAGAACCACACCCAAATAAGCCTTTGACTGTAGATGATCAACAAACAAAACAAGGGGAAGCTACAGTCAGGCAGAAAAATCCCAAATAGATCATAACTACTTCCCCCCATTCCCAAAAAGATTGATGATACCATGCCCAATTAAATATCTCGACTTTGATCTTATGGTGAACTCAAAAATCTTTGCATAAAAATACCCCTCTCTAGGTTATTCAAGACATTCCGATATATTCAAAAACCATTAAGGAATTGTGAGAAAAAAAGTCTACGAGGAAAACAAAAATAACACCAACCGTCCATGTTTTCGGAACTTTGTCTGGTTTATTATTAGGAAAAGAGAAACCTGTAAAATACAAAGATCAGGGAAATCCCATTGTCATAGTCCAAATAAATGGTTGGTCTTTTCCTAATGCTTTAGTCAACATAGGGGCAACCATTAATATTCTCACAATAACAACCTGCGAAATGCTTGGCATCACAGCCTTATAACCAACTACTACCTTGCTCAACCTTGCTGACTGTTCAGTCATTAAGCGAGAAGGAACATTACAGGATGTGTTGGTTTCTGTAGACTCTTGGAGTATCTGATAGATTTTTTTATTATTAATCCTGGAAACCGGCTAGATGGACATCCCTTAATATTAGGAAGACCTTGGCTAGCAACAAAAAATGCTTATATAAGCTTCCAAACAGGAAGTATGACCATAACTAGAGGGAATGGTGTGAAGAATCTAACTTTATACCCTCCTCCTCAGCCAAGCCTAACCATTGTAAAAACTAGGAAGAATCCTGTAACATATTTAATAGAAAATATTCAGTGACCATTGACTATGGCAGATGCCCTTGAATTTAAAAACCAAATAGAAGATGATATTATTAACACTTGTATCAATCACCCTGCTGCAGTATCTAATATAAGATGTCACATGATTGAAGCAGTCCTTGATAATGAGATTGAAGAAGATTCCTTGAGAGATATCAATGACCAACCAATACCAACAACTACTATCTATAATAACAAACCTATCGAAATTAAGCCAGGGAAAATCATCAACATTAACAGTAATCTGAGTAATGAACAGCAACAGAAACTTATTCAAGTCCTTAGGAAATATAAAGGGGATTTCGCTTGGGATTACCCAGACATGAAAGGGATTGACCCTCAGCTATGCATGCACCACATCTACACTAAAAAAGATGCAAGATCCATTTGACAACCTTAGTGTAGATTAAATCCCCACCTAAAGGATATTGTTAAAGAAGAACTTCAAAAACTGTTAGATGTGAATTTTATCTATCCTATATCTAACAATAAATCAGTTTCTCCATTAGTTGTGGTCCCCAAAAAGAATGGGAACTGGTGGATATGCATTGACTACAGAGAAATCAACAAGGCAACACAAAAAGACCATTTTCCCCTTCCATTTATCGATCAGGTTCTAGATACATTGGCAGGAAAGAAATTCTTCTCTTTCCTGGATGGCTTCAGTGGCTACAACCAAATCCAAATTGCCCTCGAAGACCAAGATAAGACTACTTTTACCTGCCCCTGGGGAATGTTTGCTTACAGGGTATTGCCTTTTGGATTATGCAACACACCTGCTACATTCCAAAGATCCATACTTAGTATTTTTGTAGACTTGTTAAATGAAGGATTAGAAGTGTACATGGATGATTTCACACCATATGGAGATCACTTCGAGCAGGAATTACAGACATTGGAGAAAGTCTTGGAGCGGTGTATTGTTACCAGGCTATGCTTAAGCCACGAGAAGTTCCATATGATGATGACAGAGGCCTGATCCTTGGTCATTACATTTCAGCAGCTGGAATTCAGGTAGATCCAGCAAAAATACAAGTAATCCTCTTATTAGCTACTCCCTACACTCAAATAAAGGTACGTAGTTTTCTGGGATTTGCTGGATATTATCGTAGATTTATAAAGAACTTTTCACAAATTGTTGCACCATTATATGCCTTGACAGGAAATATTGATTTTTTATGGACTGACAAATGTGACACTGCCTTTATAGATTTGAAATGGCTAGTATCAATAGCACTAGTATTACGAGGCTCGAATTGGGATATACCATTCCAGGTTTCATTAGCCATATCAGATACAGCCATTGGAGCAGTTCTTGGCCAAGAAGAGGATAAGAAACCCTACGCTATATATTACATTAGCAAAAACTTAACTCCTGCTGAGTTGAATTACACAGTAACAATGAAGGAGTTTCTAGCTGTTATTTATGCTATTAACACATTCAAACACTATATAACTGGATGCCCTGTAGTTCTGTATACTGATCACTCTACTATCAAATACTTAGCTAATAAAACCATTATGAATGGAAGAGTGACAGGTTGGTTACTACTTTTGCAGGAATTTGACATAACTATAAGGGATCGACTAGGGAGGGAAAACCTCATGGCAGACTTCCTCTCCCGAGTGCCAAGAACAGACAATGCAGTGGCGGTAGAAGACCAGTTCCTAGATGAACATCTATTTGATGTGGCCGTAAAAACACCATGGTACGCAGATGTGGCACAATACTTAGTAGTGGGAAAATTTCCCAAACATCTGACACCCAGAGAAAGGAAATTGATAGTGCAACGCAACACTCGGTTCTCCTAGAACGGAGGGTACCTTTTTCACACAGGGGCCGATATCCGCATCCGCAGGTGTATCAGGGAAGACAAAATTTATGATATCTTAAAATCCTTCCACGATGGACCTTGCGGTGGACATTTTGTAGATCGTAGAACTAGAAATAAAATTTTACAAATGGGCTACTACTGGCCCACGATTTTTAAGGATGCTAAGGAATTTGTCCAGGCATGCGATAATTGCCAAAAGATGGGTCGCCCTGGCAAATCTGATGAGACCCCTACATCCATAGCTGGTGATAGAACCCTTTGAGCATTGGGAATTAGATTTCATCGGGCCGATCAACCCATCATCCAATCAGAAATCATATATATTGGTTGTAGCAAAATACGTGACTAAATGGGTGGAGGCAGTAGCATTACCAAGAGCAGCAGAGGAAACAGTGATTAATTTTCTTTTCAAAAATTTTGTGCAGTATGGCTTACCCAGAGAATAATTACTGATGGGGGGCCACAAGGTCATTGCTACACTAAAAAATCATCATATTATGCATAGAATTACCTCTCTGTATCACCCGTAGGCGAACAGATAGGTGGAGAGTACCAACAAAGTAATTGAAGCTATTGTAACGAAGACAGTATCATCGCGTAGACGAGACTAGGCTACTCGACTACCAAAGGCCTTGTGGGCATATCACACGACTTGGAGGAACATTACTGGACACTCTCTATATCAGCTAGTATTTGGTAAGGAACCCATTTTTCCCATAGAATTTGAGATACAAACACTAAGGATTTCCCAGGAGGTGGGATTGGATTTAATTGAAGCCCAGATTAACATACTACAATAAATAAATGAATTAGATGAAATTCGGCTATTGGCTCTACAACATACTGCACTCATTCAACAACAAAGAGCCAAATGGTGTGATTCCTTGATTAAGAAAAAGGCATTTCATGAGGATGATTGGGCACTTCTTTACAATTCTAGGTTTCAAGACTTCCCTGGTAAACTGCCGACTAGGTGGTTAGGCCCCTATGAAATAAAGGAAGTACATGAAAATGGCACTCTTACATTGGCCACCATTGATGGGTTTGGTTTTTCCTTTAAAGAAAATGGGCATCAGGTGTGCCTCTACCAAAAACCGCATACAAGAGAATATTTTTACTAGTAGATATGCGAGGACTCCACCATGCAAGTGCTAGCTGTAGAAGGCAATCCTTTGACAACTTTAATTTTGTAAAAAGTTATTTCTTTTTGTAAAAACTGTAAATATGATTGTTGAGTTGATTTTCTGTGTTTTTTCTTTGTTTGTTTGTTGTTCCAACTTTGGAACAACATTTTTTTACTTTTTCGCTTTTCCAACTTTGGAACAACACTTTTCTACTGTTTTGCTGTCCGAACTTTGGAACAACACTTTTTGGTGTTTTTGTTGTTCCAACTTTGAAACAGCACTTTTCTGTGTTTTTTCTGTTCCAACTTTGGAACAACACTTTTCTTCGTTTTTGCTGTTCCAACTTTGGAACAACACTTTCCTGCGTTTTTTCTGTTCCAACCTTGGAACACCACTTTTCTGCGTCTTTGTTATTCCAACTTTGGAAAAGCACTTTTCTGCGTCTTTGTTGTTCAAACTTTGGAACAACACTTTTCTGCGTCTTTGCTATTCCAACTTTGGAACAACACTTTTCTACGTCTTTGCTATTCCAACTTTGGAACAACACTTTTCTACATCTTTGTTGTTCCAACTTTGGAACAACACTTTTTTGCGTCTTTGTTGTTCCAACTTTGGAACAACACTTTTCTGCGTCTTTGCTATTCCAACTTTGGAACAACACTTTTCTACGTCTTTGATGTTCCAACTTTAGAACAACACTTTTCTGCGTCTTTGCTGTTCCAACTTTGGAATACCACTATTATGCATCTTTGCTATTCCAACTTTGGAATACCACTATTATGTGTCTTTGTTGTTCCAACTTTGGAACAACACTTTTATGTGTCTTTGCTATTCCAACGTTGGAACAACACTTTTCTGTGTCTTTGCTGTTCCAACTTTGGAACAACACTTTTCTGCGTCTTTTCTGTTCCAACTTTGGAATACCACTATTATCCGTCTTTGTTGTTCCAACTTTGGAACAACACTTTTCTGTGTCTTTGCTGTTCCAACTTTGGAACAACCCCTTTTTACGTTTTTTCTGTTCCAACTTTGGAACAACACTTTTTACGTCTTTGCTATTCCAACTTTGGAACAACACCTTTTTTTTTTTTTTGCGTCTTTGATGTTCCAACTTTGGAACAACACTTTTTGCGTGTTTGTTGTTCCAAATTTGGAATAGCACTTTTTGCGTGTTTGTTGTTCCAACTTTGGAACAACACTTTTTGTGTGTTTGTTGTTCCAACTTTCGAACAACACTCTTTGCGAGTTGTTGTTCAAACTTTTGAACAACTGCTGTTCCAACTTTTGAACAGCTGCTGTTCCAACTTTGGAGCAACACTTTTGTTGTTTGTTGTTCAAACTTTTGAGGAACACCTTTTTCTCTTAATGTGTTTTGCTGTTCCCACTTTTGAACAACTGTTGTTCCATCTTTGGAACAACATTTTTTCTTCTTGTGAAGTTTTGTGTTTTCTGAACAACACCCTTTTCCTTGCATTATTTTTCTGTTGAACAACACCTCCTTCCTCTTGCAGGATTATTCCTATCTCATCTCAGCCCCATTTTTCTGATTCCCTTTCATGGCATGAAATACAATACTTTTATGAGGACAAGAATTATGGATTCTATTGAAGCAGGTGAATACCCTTAATGTTATGATCTTTAACAAGACAACTTCTTGATGATAGATTTACAAAAAAAAAATGAAAGGGACACAATTATTTATATATTGCTTTACTGTATTGATTTCTACTGTATATGATACTGATTGATCATCTTTACCATGTTGGTTCCACTCCTCCTGGTTATAATCTTATCTGTCTATTATAATTGAGATTATGGGTATATTTTTTTTTCTATTGACATGTTCAACTTCTTCCACCATCCCTACTCTTAAGGAGTACTGAGCCTCCCTCTATTTATCACAAAAATGTGTAATAACAACAAAATTTTGCCTATAGATAGAAGATAGGGGGTCTCATTAAGAGCTAGCCTACCATGTTCATAAGGATGTAGTGACACAACATTCCCACTATGGCCACCACACCAGGGTTATGATCCATTGGATGGGTAAAATATCCTTGGAACAGGAGGTCTCATTATGAGCCAGCCTAATCACTTTTGCTACTTCCTAGTGAATGGAAGTGTGGTCTTCTGGTTACCATGTCAGCACACTAATCTCTTCTATAGAAACAACAATGGAATTCTCCAACTATAAATTAAGGATCCTGGCTCATATGGGTTAAAAAGCAACTCTGTTGAGGCTATGGATGCCTGCTAGCAGCGGAAGCTCTACTTATGGTATTGAAGTACTATTTTCAACATCAATAATTATTATAATACCCTCTTCTTACTTTTCTTTTTATCAGAGAGATTATTTCTCTAATTTCTCCCTACTTTGAACTTTTATCCATGAGTTAATGTTTTTAATCAATCATATCATTTTTAGCTGGAATATAGTCAGCAAAGCATCTTTTTCTTGCATATTGTTGTCCTTTTTCCTTACCACATAACCTATAATCAATCAAAGCATATTATCTCTTATCAATAACCATCATTACACACCTTGCTTTCATTATACCCATACCTTTTACAGTCCTTTCATTAATATACGTACTCTGTCTCATTTACTATCGTACCTTTCACCCTTGTACTTTGTCGTAACAACAACATTTCCCCATCCATTTGGTCATAGGTGACCTCTCATTTTGAAGGAGGGAGGGGACGTCCATTACACTTGTGCATGCGTTGTAGTTGTTTTATTGCACTTCATAGGTTGATATGATATCCCATGATCACGCAACATGTGGACAAATAATAGTCCTCAAATTAATAATATTAATTCTCATAGAAATATTGCTTAACATTATAAAACTTAAATGTTACAACTACTTGTTGTTCTATCTCTCTGTTGCTATTTGTTGTTGTGTTTTCTTCATTGCACTAATCCTTTGCAATAGTAGGAAGAACTCAAGAATTATGGGTGGAAAGACAGTGCGCCAAGAACCTTTAGTGCTGGAAGTCTCCGACGAAGCCAAGGAAATTCTGGTCCACGCAGGGTGGATATCATATTTCACAATATTTCAACCCCCTAGTGAGGAAATCACTATTGAGTTTCTACAACATCTATAGAATGGGAAATCCTTGGTGAGAGGTGGAAGAATCACAGTATCAGACACTGTGATAACCAAAGTTTCAAGGCTACTGGCGGAAGGAGCAGTATGGTCTAAAAAGCACATAATGTTGCATGACGCGGTGGATATTTTTAGAGACATAGGACAAGAATTAGCCAAGAAAGGCAAGGGAATTCAACCATCCTCTCTAGGAGAACCATGGGGAAAATGGGCAAGAGTTGTCCAAAGGTACATTACCTGTGATGGTCGACAAGATGTGGTAAGGCCACACCAACTCAAACTCTTAGCTGTTCTAAAGCAAAAACTCACTGTTAATTTTCCATCACTTTTGAATTCATTATTGCATGACATTGTCGATAGGATAAGATGGGCTCAACATCCTGACACTGTAGTTAGTCACCATTGTTTGATCAGACTAATAGTTAGTCATAATCTTGCTCAACAAAAATTCACATGGGTTGGATCTCTGGGCAAAGAGTGAGCCTACTCACCCTTTGGAACTGTTTGCTAAACATGAAAGGCTGATGACACAAGAGGGCGTGATTAAAATTTTAGGGCTCATACATAAGGAAATTTTGCAGAAAGGAACAACATATTTCCTCTCCATTCAAGAAACATCCCCGATTGCATCCAAAATGAGATGGACGATCTAAACTAACAGTGTTAAGGACAGAGAACCATTTAATTATGGGAATTTCAAAGTTGCTACAAGTCGGTTGATCACATACAACAATCTTATCTTAAGGGAAGGGCCTTATTTGTTAGGATGTCAATTTAGGAGTCCCCTTATTTGGTATCCTCCTGAAGGGTATCGGTTTGACTATGAGTTGCCTGAAGGACACGAAAAGGCAACCCTTGTAACTCTGGCACAACATCATGGTTTTAGGCCTGATAAAGAAACCTTCTGTCCAGCTTACTCCTTAACTACATTACATAGGAACTATTCATTTTTCATGAGGACATGAAACAAGGTAAGTAGGGGAGTATGTTGAGCCATGCAATAGGTATGTATTTACTCTTGATTACACTATCTTTTTCCTTTTTTATTATCCATTTTGTGCCATGATATAATAACATATTGATAGGATTTTGATAAGGGATGAATGAAACTGCTCTTGATACGATTTGACCGTCCAAACTATCTATCATTGCTTTTTATGCAGAAAAACAGCAAGTGGAACAACTGTTGTTCCAAAGTTAGAATAGCAAAATCTAATAAAGGGAAATGAGGCACGTCGTGTGCGGTCGAACCAAGGAATGAATCAGGAGGATTAGTGCAAGATGAAAAAATTGTCTGAAGATAGCATTTAGTTGTGAATCCCTCAGGATCTCTTGATCCTGTGGTATCACATTTATCTTTTTCCTTTTGAATATAAAGGGGAAAACTAAAGGAAGAAAGGGATCTCTCACCTTTTACTTCAATTGTAATTTTAATTTACAAAAGCGTGATTATGAAGAATGAGATTGTATTGTAATGACAAGTGAATTTGATGATTAATATATAACTTGCATTGTTGTTCATTCAGATATTCTGAAGTAGCTATGTAGTATTCGCTGGTGGCTAGGGCCCGGTCTCGAGTATTCATTTCATTAATGCACAATTCTAATTGGTTTTATTTATTCATGTCATGGAATGAATTAGTCATAAGTTAAAGAATCATTTCTTGTTAATTAAAGGATAGAGTGTTATTGATTATATCAAATGCTTTCCTTCTATCTAGTAGTTTAAGTCCAGCTAAAAGAGCTCAGTTAATGCTACGGTGCTCTCGGTTGATTATCATTCGAATTGGTTGATTAAGATTGAATTATGGATTTGTTTAAGATTGAGTCATGATGCTTAGATGAATTAATTCCCTTAAAGTTACAAGCTTGAGATTTATGATTGCATCCATTTACTCTTGTATTAAATTTAATAACTTATTTTAAAGCATTACTCTCTGGATTTATAGCTTGCACATATTGTGTACACTCTTGGAACAAAAGTACTTATCCAGGTTGATAATTAATGTGACGTAATTAGGAGTTTTAAAAGACACCTTTTAGCACCCAACAGGAAGCTTCTTGGTGTTCCTTATACTTTGAACCACTTAATTTCCCTTTTTTTTGGCCTATGTTTTCTAGGTATTTTTCTTGTACAAAAGCCTCATCCACCATTTTAGATTTAAAAAAATCACTTTCTTTCATAGATGGCTATGTAGACCCCCTAGATAGTTTAGAAGTACATCTAGCTTCTTGGGAGAGATACATAGAATTATTTCCATCGTCATGAATTATATGGTTTACCCTATACACTCTATCACTATCTCTATCTAAAGTAATGCGACTAGATCCAATAATCCCCTACATACCTGATAAGTTAGAGTTAGGAAATATGATAGTTTTAAAATCCTCCAACTTATTTATTGGTTAATCTCCTTGTAACCTAAAGGTGTTTGTGTGGATTTCCCACTAGGTTAAGGCATGAACCTCTAATTTGAAATGAGAAAATGAAATTTTATGTTCCTCCTCTATATGCTGAACACTAAAATAAATATATATAAAATTAAAACAATGATTTAATTTCGAAGGATCTACCTCACCTTGATATGATGTGATATCCACCTTTTCTTCCATCTTGAAGAGAGACTATGAATGGTTCATGGTGCTCAAACTTGACTACTCTTTTAGGCTCCTCTAGTTCTTCTTGATCCCTAATTTTACCTCTGATCTAACCTTTTAGTTGGATCCCTATATTATCCAATCAGCCCAAGCTAACAGTTAGGGCCACCATGAGGAGGTTCATATTCTAAATTTATATCTTTAACTTACACGTCCACCTACACAAACCTCCCCTCTTCCTGATCTTAGAGGTTATCATAAAATGATTTGTTGCCCATGGTTGGGGTTTTATGGATTTCTACTTCAAGTGATATGATCTCTTGCAAAACCCCACAAAATACTTAAAGAAACATATTTTGACACCAATATTGTCTATAAATTATCGTTGATATTCCACTAGATAGTTCATCACAACAGATCTACTATAATAAATTGAAAACAATATCCATTGGATAGTTCATCACACTAGATCTATTATAATAAATTGAAATCCATACTATGAAGAGTTAAATCCTTTTAAATTCCATATTCATTATTATTGATTTTTATTGTTTATAAATGTACTAGGTGAAAAGTGATAAATACAGAACAATAAAATACAAATACACACCATTCACAATGAATACCAACATATCCTCTAGGAACTCTTTTAAGAGAAAATAAAACTATAAGGTGAGGGTACTATAATATCTTTTATTTGGAATGGAAATAATGCAAATATAAAGGAGAAATACTCTTTATTGAGTTATCTAAAACCTATGGCCCATGGACTACTATAAAAACTAAACCCCCTTTATTATGCTCTTTCCATCTCTATCCACTCTCAGCTACTCTACTTTACTAAGGAATAAAATTCACTCAAATAGAATGGAACCCTTTTTCCTCCTACTAAACATGTTATAACACATCGAATATCCAACAAGGGGTTAATTTTGACTCCTTCAATTATTAACTAGACTTACAAATTTGATCCTTCATAAGTATTAATCATAATGACTGTTGGGTCTAACATGCGGATGCAAATTAGAGCTTAATTTAATGTCAACCCAGGAAAATAAAGTTAGAAGTGCCTATCTAAAATATATAGATCTAGAAAGATTTCTCATTTGTCTGAGATCTTAAAGTCCCCTTACAAGAACATATTCATTAAGATCTCTTTCAATAACTAATCAAACTTAGATCTAAAAGTTCTTTGAGATCTATGATTCTCTTACAAGAACATATTCTACAAGATCTCTTCCAACATTAGAACATCTAATAAGAAATTAAAAGCTGAAATGAAATAAACCCAGACCTAATAATTGTATGAGATCTTACGGTTCTCTTACAAGAACACTTTCAAATAAGATTCTTCCAATATTAGAACATCTAACAAAACTTGAAAGCTGAAATCAAACAAAAACATAAAATGAATTATATCTAAAATAAGCAAATAAGCATGCAAGTGAGGCCATGGGGGCCCTCCATAACTCCACAAGCACACCACTTCAATGGAGTCTCAAATGTAGAAGAAAAATTGAAGTATGATCCTTTATTCCAAAATCTCCATTACAAACCAACTCTAAGATTACAACTCTAAGCTTCTAAGATTACATACTCCAAAATTCTAAGATTACAAAAACTTCAAGATTCTAAGATTACAAAAACTTCAAGATTCTAAGATTACAAAAACTTCAACATTACAAATGGAACTCTAAAAATTACAAATGGAGGAGATTGTACTCCTATTTATACAATGGGATGAGATAACAAACTCATAATGATCATCCACTAATCTCTCTTTTAGTTCCATACATCTCTCAACCATCTAGACACATAACCCCCTTTTTGTCCTTGATCTTCTCCATGAGATCATGATCTTCTCCTTGAGGTTTATCTTATCAAATTCGAATTTGATCCTTCAAGGCCACATAAAGGTGTCTTGGAAGCTTCCTTGGCACCTACACATGTCACAAAAACAAACCACTTTCCATATATAAAGTAAAATATATTATTTTCTAATATTTAATCAAGAATTTCTCTCAAAAATGCTTAAAAATAAATAATATTTGGAAAATATAAATGAGACCCATTAATGGTGAATAGTAGGGAAAATGGAGTGAAAAGGTGGTGAATAGTGAGTGATATAATGGAAGCATAGGTGAAAAATGTATGGTAATGAGTGATATTTGCATGACATTTTGAAGCCCAAACATACTCCCCAACTGAAGCTCTTGCATGTCCTCATGCAAGCTACTACAATGACTTATTTGATTCTTAGATGAGCTTCCTTTTACAAGATGTTTGGTTCTTGTGTAACAACCATCTTTCAATCATGGACTTCCTTTTAACTTTGCACATCTTTGGATAACTTTTTATTTTTGCAAAGAATTTACATATTTTAATGATTGGTTCTTGTGTTACAATCATTATTTACTTTGTTGCGATCTCTTTTTAATGATTGGTTCTTGTGTTTATAATCATTATTTACTTTTTCGAGATCAATCATTTTAAGAAGTCATTTAATATGCTCATCATTTTGTAGTAGTTTTTATTATGGGAAGACTATGTGGGTTAAAATGTAATATGAATGAGGGAAAAAAAAATGAAGTGTGAAATTCCCCCCTCCCCAACTGATGGTTTTTGGCAATTTTTAATGAGAAAGGGAATAGTGAAATAGTGGAATATTTTTCAAATATCATCATTTTAGCATCTAAAAAGAATTTCAAGATTAAAGGTTAGAAAACATCATACCTTACTTACCTAAATAAGTGGATGAATCATGCATGTTCAGCTACTGCAATTATGGTCCGAAGCTTCTTCTGCAAGTTGTGGATGAAAGATGGATCTGTATTGTCGTATCTGCTATTGGATAGTCTGATGAATCTGATGAGTCTGCTGAATATGGCTGAAAATATATAAGGCTTGGAAGGTATACAAAATATATAAGTTACATTTTCCCTCCCCACAACCTTATTTATTGACTTGTCCTCAAGTCATGACAAACTGAAAAACAATGAAAGGAAAGCTGCTGCATTTGCTACAAAATATGGCTCTTCAAGTCTTCAATGCTCGATAGCACAAATATTACTATGTGAATAAATGTGTCAGTGTCGAACATAGCTAGAAGTTGTTGACTTAGTGGCCATTAATGAATGCCCCTAGCCAACACAGGAGCTCCCACCATTGATTCCAATGGGAGTCAAGATGTCTAACACATCTTTGTAGGTACGAATAACTTTGTCGTGGTCGAGTTCACCTACAAGATCCAACGAACAAGGGATATTAATGTACTCCCATTGTTCATTGGCAAGAGTACTTGCCATTAAGGCATGCAAGCCTCTAGGTTTTTTTACAAAGATAATTAGACTCTAGGACTTTGACTCAATGATATCCATAGAAGCAAGGTTTTATTGGCGGAAATGAAGGGGAATGGTAATGACAAGGAAAATGACAATAAGATTGTAAGGAATGGATGTAAGGAAATGAATGGTGTATGAATAAGAACTCTTGTTGTGAAAAATGGATATGGAAATGTCATGCTTTATAGATTTACAATTGGTGGAATTCAAAATTTGTTTCAAAAAGGGAGGTGCAAAGTAGTGGTTGTGGAGTTGGATTTGTCTTTAGAATTTTTCATGAATTTAGTCTTGTGAAGACCAATTGTGCGCACAATGTACTCTCCTTAATGAATACTTGATTATCCTATAACCTATAAAAAAACTTGGTACAAAGAAAACATAAGTGTGTTCTAGAAGAAATGGCCAGTTCCTTCATGATTCTTACGAAAAAATTTCATACCAAATAAAACAAATTAAGGACAATCAAGGTGTTGAAATTGACTTAATCATGATATTAATATAAATCCATTTTTTCTAAAACTAACCATGAAAAGTAATACTCCCTGTTTGTGTCAGATGAAATATGCTTGGCAAAAAGATTGGCATTAGAAAGATCTGTTGTGTTCTACATATTAGTATGTCATATAAAAGCATTCAACAGGAATATGTTATGAGTTTAATGCCAACTTGATGCTATCAAAACAAGATAATAATCATCTATATAATCCTCCAAATGTTTGATAAATCGATCCTCAAAATTTGTTTACAAGTGTTCCATTATTTATTTTCAGACCTCCATGAATTTGTGGAAATTTTTTTATTTTTTATATTTTATATTTTATATTTATTTTTAAATAAAAAAAATGAAATTCATATTTTTTTTTATTTTTTATTTTTTAAAATTAAAAAAAAAAAAAACAATTTTTTCTTTTTTAATTTGTTATTTATTTTTGAGTTATTTTTTTTTTTTAATAAAGAAATCAACAAAAACACATTCTATTAAAAACTAATAAAGAAAAATTCTAAAAATAAACTAACACTAAAATGGATTTTCTTCTAATATCCCTAAAAAACACACAAAATCCTCTAGAATCAATGAAAAATCTAGCTTTTTGTCTAGAAAATCAAGAGAAGATAATGCAAATGCCAAATCTCTCCAAGGTAAGTCAAATCCAATTTTTTTATCACTAAATTTAATATAGAGGAGGCATTTTAGTCAGGCAAATGCAGTTGTGACTAGATGTTATAGCTCCAAATCTCACTCTTATGGTTTGTGATGCTGCACTCATGGCCTAGGGCAACCCCTCCTTACAGACTTGGTCCAAAATTCAAAAAACAGTGTTTTATTCCTTATACGCAACATTGCCTTGAGTTAAATGCGTGTATACGTGGGTAGGCATATACCCAACCCGTGTATATGTATTAAAACACTTAAAAAAATATAAAACTCCTTAATTTCGGGAGGAGATCGCGGGTTTTACCTGCTGATCACCTGTTAGTGCCCGTGGCCCAACTGTTCCCAACCAACTTCCAACTAAAAAACTACTTTGGGAGAGGTATAAAAAGACCTCAAGGGGAAGGCCTAAGGGAGGAGAGAAGAGAGAGAAAGGTTATTATACTGAGATTTTTCCCCTGACTAGGTTTGAAGACCCTTGTGCCTTCTACACTTCCCTCATTTGTACAGGAAACCTTTATTTCCTTGTGTGTTGATGTTCATCCACTACTTATGACATCATGGAGTAAGTCATGGAAGGAGTTTGCTAAAGGGTTGAGGCTGGATGGATCCGGAAGGAAGCTTTGCTTAGAGCCTGCGAAAGGTTACTCAGGGGAAATTATTCCTTTTATGCATTTTATTTGTCTATAATAAAGAAACACGTCTTGGTTCCTGATATAAATCCTCTTTATGTTTATGATATTCATGTTGGAATTCATATGTGAATGGTTGTTTAAAGTTCGTAACTAACTACCTTTCTTTATAACATGAAGATGATTTCTTTATAAGTCTTTGTCCATATACTGTTGTGTTCTTTGGAATTGGTTGTTTTGCAGGACAAAGGAGCGAAAGGGACTTGAAGAAGGTTTGGACCCTAAAGGACCTTCTCAAATGTAGGACCTAAGGTACGCCCCTCTTACTATAGAATTTGCTTATAATAGCATAATGGTTGTGTGAATGTGTGTTTCTCTTTATAGACAACTTTCAGTCTGCTAGGGTTTCAACCCAAACGCCCTAGGGGAGCATTTCCCTCAACAAAATTGGCGACTCCACTGGGGACAACACCCTTGTTGTTCCTAGTTTGGGTGTTTTTCAAGCCAATCAGGGCTCAGTTGCCTGTTTGATTGCTGTTGTTGTGTGGTCTGTTCTTGAATTCTAAGTTTTGTCAGTTTCTTCAGTTTGTTTTTTATTTTTCTTGAAATCTTTTATATACGTTGTTTTTCTTAGTTACAGAAGCATATATACGCTTGTTTCCTAAAGTCAACCCACGTATACACAGGTTTCCTTAGGATCAGTCGCGTATACACACACTCTGTACATAAGTATAGTCGCGTATATCTTGCAATTTTCAAGATTTGTAAATCCTTTTGCCTCTGAAGGTCTGTCTGGTGGTTTGATTCAGTCTGAAACAGTCATTATCCAGTATCAGTTTTTCGTTTTACAGCAAGCATCTTGCTCCAAATTCTCTATGATTGTAAGGGGTATTGGTCTTGTTTTTGTTGTTGTAAGCATCATCGTTTTTTGCTAAAGCATGCAAGATTTCTTGTTGGAACCTTGGCTGCTCTGATTCATCAGGGCAGAAAGATTGGCCTCAATATTTGTGTTAAATCTTGCTTTTGGTGACTTTTTGTTTGCTTGACAAAACCGCTTTTTGTGACCATCTACTTCTTTGTTTCATGAAAGTTGTTGATTGATACTTTCTTGAAATTTGTCTTTTTAATCTCTTTTGGTCTTTGTTGCCAAAGCTTTCATTGCTGCTTTTGATTGTTAAAGAGCATCTTTAAACACATTTATGGTTGTTGAGTTTTCATCCATTGTGTGATTTCAACTTCCAAAAGTGTTTGTTGCCTATTTTCAATCACAAAGTTTCAGTCTTGTTGAGAGCATTTTTGAAAAGACTCTTTTGTTGTTACTTTGAAGAAAACTTTTTGAAAAACTTTGTTTTGCTTTCTTGAACTTGGTTTTCATTTGGTTTCCTTTTAGTGAATGAAAGTGCTTTATATTTGTCTTTAAATTTGTTTTTAGTGTTTAGACAAAATGAATGGTATCATCTCATATTCCATCTAGACATTTTAAGTGGCAAAATAAAAATTGATAAGCAAGCAACTTTCATTTCTTGTTTTTAGAGTTGTTTTGAATCTTGCATCAGCATATATTTGTTGCATTAGGATAGATTTGCATATCTTTTTAGGCATACATAGCTTTGTTAACTTTTGTGAGTGTGAAGCATGAATTAACGAAAAGAAAAGAAAGATTTTTTTTATTAGAAGTTCCTTTGAACCCTGTAGAAATTGCTCTTCATTGAAAAACAAAAACAAGTGCATGTGCATATAGTTAGGTTTTTATTAATTTCTTTTGCGTCAAAAAAACCACTAGTTTCACTTCTGTTATCCCGTGACTTAAAGAACAACCTATTTTAAAATCAAGCGCTAACTAAAATTCACTAAAAATTTTTCTTTTAAGTTACATACGCCAACAAGTTTTAGGATTTTAGGGCCTTGGATTAGGCGAGTGGAGAGTTAACTCTCCAAGGCCATTTAAACGTCAAACATAGGAGTCTGAATAATGAATGAAAATCCAATAGCGTTAGGAAGACTAGGAAAGCTCCGGATCTGGGAGTTAAGCATGAGGGTCTGTGAAGATAGGGAAGAGAGATACCCCTTATCCTACTTGTCCGAACTTACCTCACGATTGTTCCGCCTGGCTTCTGCGAGAGTTGGTATCCATAGTTGCTACTCCTAGGGATCTACACAGGTGGTTGCAGAGGGGAATCCCATGGCACCTGAGGTCGACGTTGCATCAGTCTCAACATTACTACTGGAGGGCACCCTTGCAAAGCTTGGGGGCTTGCACCGGCGCAGGCTATTGTTAGGAGGTCGGCGTAACTTCCTCTGTTACCTTCGCTGATAGGACCGGACCCTCATCATCCCAGACTATCTTCGGAAGGCCCCTTAATTCACATTCTCGTATTTTGGTGTCCGGCCTTAATCACCCGGAGCGGAAATACTTGGAAGTTGTTTGACTGGCTGTTATCTTTAGGGACTTTATAGTGTGTGGTATGTGCTCTTAGTTGGCCTAGCTTGCTATTTTTTGAGTCTTTAGTTAGATCTTAACAAGAAATTCAAAGTGGCTAACCAATCACCTCGACGGTCTAGAAGACTTCGTGGTCTTTCACCACCAATTTTAGAGCCTTCTCCTAGAAGGCACAGAGGTAATAGTACTGGTGGGTTTTGTCCCATGGCAGTTGACGCATCGGGGATTGATCCTCCTCTCGGGGGCATTAGTATTCAAGCAAGGCCTGGCACTTCCGCGGAACAAGATAGGAACACTCCAGTTCTTTCTCGAGTTCGCTTATAAGTGGAGAACAACATAGAGGTAGAAGAACTCTCAGAGTCGTTAGCGGCTTTGAATTCTCCCCTACCATATAGTCATCCAAACGTATTACAATACGTTGGGACTCCGACGCATAGACCATCAAGTCCAGGTTGACCACTACTGGAAGCATGGCTTCTACAAGTGCTACGACTGTGCAAACTCCAATATCTGTACAAGGGGGAGGAACTATTTCCATCCCCTCCTCTTCTTTGTTTGGATCTTTTGCTAGCACGTCTTCAGTTGGGTCTACCTCCATTCCGTCCACGAATGGAAATTCCCAAACCAATGCTTTTGGTTCTGGATTCTTCCCATTTGGCACCCATTCACAGGGTATTCCTTCAGTTCCGTTTGGTGTCGCCACGTCCATGATGAGTGGATCGGCTTCATTCCAGGGTTTTCCTTTCGGAAGTGGTCATATACCACATTCCAACCCGATGATAGGATCCATGCCTTTTTCTTCTATAGGACAAAGCAACAATCCTTTCCAAGGTTGGACTAACCCTGGGGTTAGTGGCGCGTGAACTGGGAATCTGTTTTTCGACCAACAAGGGAATAGGCCGTACACCATAGTTAGTTCATTTCAAAGTATTTCTCCCTTAGCTTCGGCTTGGAATCCGTATCATGGGTTATCTACTCCTTATAATCGTTTAGGAGGAAACTTTGCTGGTTATGGTGGATATGCGGCCACATTTGGTCAAACTCTGAATTTTGCTGGATCACAAGGCTTGCCTTTTGGTTCAGCCGGTCCTACTAGTTACTTAGAGCAGCCTGGTGCCTTCCAAAATCCAGGTCAATCTTTTCAAAACTTTGGGAGTTTCACCCAGTCTGGGTGGAATCCCCAAGTTCCTCCTAGGCTTCCGTTTCTGGCAACATTGAACTTGCTAGATCTCACTAAGTTAACAAACGATCCAATCAAGTACAATCTGGCTTGGCCTCCGGTCCCAACCAAACTCCCTTCGGATTCCAAAATTCAAAGGGAAGAGTGGTGAGGACCCAGGCGACCATGTAACCACATTCCATTTGTGGTGTTCATCTAACTCCCTTATGGACGACTCGATTAGGTTGAGACTCTTTCAAAGCACCTTGACTGGTAATGCAGCCAAATGGTATATAGATTTGCCAGGGGGCAACTTTACATCTTTTTCTAACTTAGCCAATATTTTCTTAAATCATTTTCAGTTGCCTGTTCGTTATGATGTCGGAACCGAACTACTAGCCACTTTTCGTCAGGATAAGGCAACTCACATTTTTGACCATATTCAGGAATGGAGACGGAGAAAGAGGTTCATTAAAGCTGAAATCCCTCCGGAGTATCATCTCGAATGGTTTTTGAAATCTTTAATACCTGAGATCTCCAAGGATGTCTCCATGTCTAGAGTCTATTCTGATGAGAAAGCCATTTTTAGTGCCCAACAATTAGAATTGATCTACTCTTAGTCTGGGATCCTACAAAAATACTTACCAGATGCTCCTGGGTCTAAGGTTGAAGTAGCTAAGTCGAAGCCAAGTGCCCACGCAGATGGTATTGTTGGGTCGGTAGACATGAATACAGTGAACTTGTTGAACCAATTGCAGCAGTTGTCTTTACAAACTGCTTCTAACAACCAAGTCACATCGTCTAACCCTCCGGCTTCCCAAACTTCTTCGATTAATGTCATCCAATCTGATAACCCCAAAGGAAATCAAAATTCCAATGGGAAAAAGAAGGGAAGAGGTAAGAAAAAGAACCAGGATGGGAAGCCTTTCGCAAATAAATCCGGCAATAATGCTGGTGGTGGTAGAAATGAGTCTAAAAAGAAAGTCAAGTTTCCATGCAAGTTGTGCAGTGGAGACCATTTAACTCATCTTTGCCCCAAGATTGAAGATGTTCAGTGCTTGTTAGGGCAGCAAGGGACTTCTAGTTCCCAAGCTGTGTTAACCAACCCTTTTCCCCAAGGGCAGCAACTTCTTGCTGGCGTGAGTTCAAACCCTGGAACCTCCGTAGGGGGCAACCAGGAAGGGGAAAAATCATCGAATGTTTTCATGATGGGTTCTA
>APFE031436137.1:0-60672 GCA_000404065.3 Pinus taeda
ACACAGTAAAAGAACTATCCTCATAACCCTTGTTGCATTTTTTAACGAGCTTGACACAAGATCAGGAACTATGCTCGACCAGACCCAGTTTCATTTTTTAAGGAGCTTGACATAGGAAAGCGAACTATGCTCTGACCAAACCTAGTTTCATTTTTTAAGGAGCTTGACATAGGAAAGCGAACTATGCTCTGCACGAACTTCATCATAATGGACAGGAAGTCATTGCTTCCAAGAGTGCCACTTCCGGTGGAAGGATAACGTCTTGGAAGTCAGGACCCAATGTCCCCAGGACACTATGCACGACGGTAGCATCACTGGATAGAGGTATAGGATAAGTAGCCACGTAGTTGACCTGCGACAGGGCAGATACAACCGGTGGATAAAAACAAGGAGGGGATGACAACTGCGCAGGAGGCACTGGGGGACTAAAGAACGATAACTGAACTAAAGTCACAATCCTTCCTTCATGTGGAAAGAAAACCACACGGAAAAGTGAAGAGACAAGGGCCCCCATGGCATACACATAGTCACGACCAAGGAGAATATTGAAATCTAAAGCACCTTGGGTAACCAGTACGTCAATACAGGCGGTTTTGCCTCCCAAAGTGGTAGGGAACTTCAGAAGGATCCCCAATGGTTAAATAGTTCCTCCGTCAAACGCCATCAAATTCTGCGCGACCGGAACAAGCGGTGGGGAGCCCAAAGCTTGCCAAGTAGTAGAAGGCATAATACTGAAAGATGCACCCTCATCCAAGATAGTGCTGGGTACTGCCTTATCATAGGCATGTAATGTATTCTGGAAAGGCACATGGGATGGAAAGCAGAAAGCGGTCAAATGACTCTAGTCGAAGGAAACAACTGAACTACTTGGTGGCGGAATCGTATGATTGCCCCCCTGCTCTAAAGGAACCGAAGAAGGACTTTCTGAATCAGCTGGGATAGGAGAGTCGTTTTCAGACTCAGGATAATCTGACGAGACGAGAAGAACATGAGCATGACGCTCCTCCAAAACAAAGTGATCGACGGGTGGTGAACCCGAGTCGACGCTCTTTCTGACCAATAGTTGGTCTGGAACAGGCTTAGCATAGCCAAGTTCGGGAAGAGGAGGATGGACAAGAGAAGGATCTAAGTCAATATCTTTGTCGATAGGGAGAGGATCTGAAGAGAGCCTTTGATAACCAATTGGGAGTTGGGGTGAAGAAACTGTAAGAATTTCCAAAACAGTGGAAGCTTTATCCATGAGCAGACAAAGGTGAAGGAGATGGTTTCCTTCACATAGTCTACAGGGGAATCGAGTCTTCCCTTTCTTCTCACGATTTCCAGTTAATAGGGTATCATTGCCATGAGCTTCAGAGGACGATGAGGGGCAGGCCAGATCATGAGACCATACTTCTAAGACCTTAGGAAGGCTAGGACAATCATGGAGAAGATGGTCTCCCTTGCACAATTTACAAGGAAACTTAACCTTCCGTAGAGGAGCAGAAGGAGTTCCGACCTGAGCTGTACTCGGGGCAGTAGTTGCACTTTTAACCTCTCACTTATGAGACTTCTTCTTCTTCATCTTCTTCGTCTTCTTCTTAGCCACCTGGTTACTGGAATCTAGACTTTCACCAGGCGAAGTAGAAGATGAGGACGTAGAAACAAGTGAAGAAGGGGAGAGGTCCACCTTGGAATCAACATGATGTTGTTCAGGTGGAGGAACTGATTGGCCAATAGTTGAGACATTAGAGACCACAGAGGTCGAGAACAACCAAACAAGCAACCCAACAGTTAACCTAGGAAGGGACAACGTTGCCATGTAAGGAGCACCAACATTCCCAAAAGGAGGAAAATGACCAAGATTCCCGTCAGAGGGGATTCCTGGGTTGGTGAACTCCGGAAAAGTTGCCATCAAAAATCACACATAGGGCTGAAAAAAACCAAGACACACAATCAAACGACCAACAAGAAGAATCTAACAGGGCGTGGTGTGATCGTGAGTGATTTAATTTTTACCACATTGGAATTAAGAAACTTCACCGTTTCATATTTTAAGAGTTAAGAAATGGATAAAAGGTGACTCTATCACTTTCAGATTTGAAACAAGCGTGAAAGGACAAGCGCTTGGTGATCCTTTCAAATTTAGGGAGTCAAAAAAGATCAAATGAATGCTCAGGGATACTAGGCAAACGGTTTACCAGACAATCCGTAAAACTGCATATACACCTTCGCAATCGTACAAAACCCAAGGACTTTCCATACAGCAGTCAATCTTCCTGAATGTTGTGTTCGGTGCGTTACAGGTCGTAAGGCAGCAGACACAACTTCCTATGGATAAAGGATGATAACCTAGTGGGGTCTCCCCATATACCCGACGGTACATGGGAGCACAAGTCCGTACTAGACCACTATTGAGTCACAAAAGGAGGAATCACCCAACATTGAGTGGAAACAAAAGTGACTAGGTTTAACGACGCCGTAGCACGTCTCTAGCCTAGACCTCTAAAAAGTGTGCGTTATGTTCCAATGCGTTGTTAGATTCATTCAGTTCATTTTAAAGTTGATCTTGTATTAGGTTTCATTTTTCAGGCCTTGCCGTATGTAATCTCTCAAAATTCCCTAAATGCAAACTATATGCCAAAATATGTCATTTCATTCGGTGAATGCTAGTTACGAGAGGGTTTGAGAGCTTTCACACAAACAAGATGATCACAAAACAACAAAGAACTTCCCTAATGCAGCTAATGGAAATTAACAAACTTTTCTTTAAGATCACTAATCACTAATCAAAATGAAAAGTTCTAATTCTCATTAACTAATACAAAGCAAAAGAGATTTTTTCTTTTGTTGATGGAAAAATGCACTAAACAACTTTGAGAAATGATAACAAACAAATTCTATCAATACAAGCACATTCAGTTCCCTAAATAACAAATCAAACCTCCAAAGAACGAGAAAAATCCCAAAGACACCAATGAGACGTGTAATCTAGGCTCAAAGTGAGACGAAGCGAAATTCAAGTGAAGACAAAGCAAGTCACCCAAATAACGCAATAAAATGATTTACAACCACCAAACAAGTGCAAGGGAGTAATCAAAGAGTCGACTAGACCACTAGAAGATCAAAACACCTGAGGAAGGTTCGACACACAAGGCCACTAGATGCCCTAGGGCTAGAAATGTGAAATCGATGGAAAAAAGCACACACCCAAAGGGTAACGATCAAAGCTAGTCAAATCAGACTCCAACACACTCAAGTAGTCTAAAAAAGGTACCCAGAACAAAAACCAAGCTCAGAGGGCTCACAGCCAAGCAAGCTTCAAAAGTTCCCAGGCCTAGCACGACTATCAGGCTGCAACTAGTGCATTTTAGGGATTGGCGCAGGTTGTCAATGTGAAACTAGCGCCAACTGGCACGACTGTAATGCTATAAAAGAGCGCCAACTGAGTTTGCTATGGAAAAATAAAAAACAAATGAGCCAAAGCTAAGTCAACAGTACCCAGGTACACCAAGGGGCAAGAAGCAACACAGGGACTCGACCCAGAAGGCTAACCAAGCAGGAGAAACCAAGAAACGACCAACAAACAAGGCAAGTTCCAAGCCGTTCAGTTCGTAAACCAAACCGGAGATGGACTGAAGTGGCGTTGATCTACTTTGCTAATGCGAAGCAAAAGCATTTCGAAGGCTATCTGGCCATACTTCAGGCTTCGTCTAAAGCTTACAAATCAAACAACAAGACAAAACAAGCAACAAGACAAAAAGCCAACTCCCCAGCAGAGTCGCCAAATTGTTGTGGAGGTAAATCCCCTCTGCAGACAGAGGCGATCCCTACTAGCCCAAATGAGGTCTAGCAATAATCAAACAACGCTAACATGCAGGTTCCTAATTGAAAATCAAAGACTGATGATGAGGGCCTACCTGGATTCCAACACTAGTACTTCGAGAAGAGTCGTCGCTCTCATTCCTTTGCTCCGGCTGGTCACGATCCCCACAATCCTCATGAACGGACACCTGTACATGCAAAGAACGACACAAATACAAGCATAAAAGCCAATATATGCAACTATATATCAGTTAGAAAGGATATAACTCAATCATCATTACAAAAGAAAAAAAGAGTGGAACCATAATGATATTCGTCTATTATTGATAAACAAAGAAGAATACAACCATAGTTCTGACGTCAAATCCTCCTTTGGCTAGGTGATCAGCAGCACATGCCTTGCAAAGCTTGTTGGGAATGGGGAAACAAGCCTCTCTCTCCTTGGTTACTTGGACAAGAATCTCCTAACTTTAGATTTAGCCTTATGGGGATGAAGAAGGCTTCTTGTAGCATGAGCTTAGCAATTCTCAGACTTTAGGACTTAGAATTTGGAACTTGGAGACTAGCTTGTCAAAGGCAAAAGGACAAGCTCTTATAGATAGAGGAGAAGGAGTTAGGATTTCCACAATATTCATGGGGTTGGCTTTATCACTAAGAATCTTCCATGAGAAGGTGGCAAACAACTTCCCTTCTATGGAGATTTGAAGCCAAACTGAACCAACTCAAGATGGAATCAATTCATGAATGGGTTAGGAAGAACCTTCATAGGTTTGTTTGTTAAAAACTTTACCCAACTGGGCTGGCGCGAGTGCGACTCTGAGACAAAGCGCTAGCTGGTGTGCCCTCTTGGAGGATTTCCCCCACTGGCGCGAGTGATACACAGTGAAACCGCGCCAATGGAAAAAGGGATATTTTTATGGGTATTTTGCAGAAGGTGTCTTCAGGGCATATGAATTTCATGTCTAGGGGAATACAATGCAAGTTTTTCCAAGTCATTTCACTTCTCACAAGTCCCAGAATGAGTCCTCCAAGGTGTGGTAGAAGGGGTAATAGGGACGGTGACAAATTACTGTGTAACATATATAACCAAGGGGTGATGCTTGAGCCTTATGACTCTTTGACTACCCTCATGATTGTTCAAATTCCTATGACTTTTCAAATGACATGAATCTTCATATTCATGTGTTTCCATTAGACTTCCACTTTACATTATATTCGATTTACAATAGACATGGCTCATAATAGTGATGTGGCCTTTGAAAACTCATGACATGACTTGACATGACACTTTTTGACATGAAATAGCTTGTTGAGGTCGTAATGTCAAGCTATTGTTGGTGTTGAGTGACATATGTTTTCTTGGATATGTTTTCTCTTCTCCTCCACATAGCTTGATGAGGTAGGGTCTTCAATGATCTCCGATCTTGAGAGGTGGTTGCGTGCATGTGTTCCCTTTGCTTGTTTGTGATAAGCTTCTTTGTCCATCTAGTTGTAAGTGAGTCTTCTAGTATGTTCACTCCTTCTCCTTCTTCGTCATCTCTCCATGATCTAACAATCTACCTATTCTTGCAATTCACTCATGACGGGATGACATCAATCGAAAAAATCCCTAGTATAAGATGATGCATTATTATCCATGGATGGACTTGGGACGGATGATAGGATAGGAAAGAGGGCTCAATAACCATGGATTGCATAGTTCCAGGTGATAGGGAGGGAGGTTGGTCATTGATATTGCGCAAAGAAAACCTCAGGCTTGGCTGAGGAAATTTTGATCACAAGCCCCACTCCCGGGAAAGATTGTGCAGGGGCCACTGGGAGAAAGGATTTCACAGTTGAGACAGTCAGTGGCTAATGCAGGATGGGACCCTGGGAGGCACATCTATGCATTTTTCATAGGTAAGGTAGGATTGTGTAACAGAGGTACCTGGAGGATAAATCTGTGGATTTATTGATATCAATGAGTCCCGCCCGAGGCAGGACATTGGAGGATAGTTCTATGTAGTTCCAGGAGGTAAGGTGGGCTTGGTTCTCTGCAAATTACGAGGTTCCAGTAGGAAAGGGGGGAATTGTGAGGACTAATATTGCGAAATGCATAGTTTAGGTCAGGCTAGGAGGATTTAATATGCAATTCTGGGGATGATGGGAGGTTGCTCAGCTCTGGAATTGCACAATGAAATTTCCCTGGGGGACAGTAGCTGCACACTGCATAGTTCCTGGAAGTAAGGTTTAACCAATGAGGGATGAGATTGTACAGTGCACAGTGCAGTCGGGATCTGGTGAAAGTGAGTTTCCTGGTCGGAAGAATTTTTGGAGAAATGGTTAAGTGCGCGAGGAAAGTGAAATTATGAGGAACTTGAAATTGTGATCACACACTTAACATACTTCGATGACACGACAACATAAACCACCGAAACAATAAGACAAAGCATTACCCTCTGTGAGACTATCCTAAAAATTTGTGTGTGAGTGCAAAATACATTTACATAGCTACGAACACTTGAATACACGAAGACCAACCTTTGAAATCACTAGAAAAGGACTGCAAGCATGGTAAAACAATAAAACATGCCAAAGGATGACAGTTGATCAAACAAGAAAAAGGGGTGAAAATACTCTAAGAAATATCATGAAATTAGCTCAAGTGTTTGCAACAATAAAAGGAAATACCAAGGAAGGCTTTGAAATTTAAGTGCAGGACAAAATTTTGGAGGGTGTTGCAACCACTACAATAGATCCCCAACCAACATCCCTAGGCGGGGTATTTGTTAAGTCTGCACACTATGGCATATTTTAAAAGGACATAATTTCATTCGAACAAGCAACCTAAGGTTCAAATGAGCATAGGCCATGAGGTAGAGGCTGAGAGCAGAACTCTAGACATTGGAGTCGTGAGCCTAGAACCAAGCCCATGGGAACCTTGACATAGTAGAACCTAGAAGCTATGGAACCTTGAGCATGGAACCTTGATGGCATGGTTCTAAGAGGAATCTTCTATGCAAAATTTTTGGAGGAATATGAAATATTCCCTAAGGGGCTAGAATTGATAGTGTCAAAATGGGACCAAGTTTATACTCATTTTAACTAGAATTCCACAAGGATTGTAGTGGTGTGGTCATTTTTTGCACTCGAGCAGCAAATTTCAAGGGTCATGGTAGAAAATTGCCTTCTTTATTAATTTTTGGGCGTGAATTTTGAGATATCAATGTGCCTTTAAAAATTGGGTCATGTTTATAGTCAAAAGTCTCAAGAGGACGAGACAGACCTACTGGTGTTATGATTATTGTGATTTGAGAAGTTGAATTTCAAGTCACTCTCAAAAATAGAGGTATAATGATGCATTTTTCCATATATTTTCCTTTCCTTTTATGAGATGAATGAAGTGGCCTCCCCACTATTAAAGCAAATCCTAGAGACATAGACCACACTAGATGAACTCGATTATCAAACATTGTGTGCATTTTCTTTGTGGTATCCTTTATGTTGCTTCTTCTTTAAGTATTTTCAAATATGGTTTTTACGTGAAAAAATGTTGGCTTAGGGGGTCTTGACCCAAGTTCGGAGTTATTTGCACCAACCAACAAAAGCCTACACTACTAGCCCTTTCGGCAGCAACCTGCATAGTGCAGGATGCAATATCACCTGAAGTATTGGGGGATGCAAGAACCAAGTTTCTACATCCAAAGACTAGTGTGATTTCTTTCAATGCCTTAGATATTCTTCCATGTAGATCTAACCTTCCGGTAGAGTTAGAACTCCTAATTCGGCCCTAGGTACCTTCAACTCTTCATGGGACTAGCCAATTGGGTTAATCAGGTCCTAATAGGATATGTCTCTACTTTCACGCAACTAAACAGGTCTTCTAGGGATTATGAGATCTAGATATGTCGTTGCGTAGACCTATCTTCCTTATCTAAAACTAACACAAAATAGGTTTAGAACTTCATGAATATTATTCAATTATCTTGTTAAGCATAAACATGTTCAATTAGCCCAATTTGTGATGCAAAAACAAATGGAATTACATAAACAGCAGTGAAAGTGACATTATAATTAAACAGATAGATGCAAGTATTTCCAACCCAAAACCAGTCTTTATTAATCAAAATATTTCTAGTACAAACTTCAACTACCCTATGTAATCAGCTACAGGGGTCGACGTACTCACTGTGGACTATTCTAGGCCTCTGTGCACTTAGCTGCGAAGCCTTTCCTTCACTTACTGACAAGAACAAACCTTCCTATCTATCAAAACCCTATAGCATTATTCATTCATCCATCCATACTTCTCTTCTTATCATTCATTAAGACTCGTCTATTTATAGTTTTTGTAATGCAATACCATGGCCCATGGCTCATGAGTGAGTCTTCAAAACCGCCTATCACTTCCCAAACAAGGGGATAAGGCCCCTATGACTCTTGACTAGATACACTCTCCGCATCCATATTTGCAGAGACTTTACATTCTTTACAAAATTCTTTACAAAAAATGACTAAATTAATTCAATTCTACCCCTGGGGACCCCATCCCAACATGCCTCCAACACAAAGACCGTCACTCACCCTCGAGTCACTCAGCTAGTTGTTCCACATTTTAGCAGAGTTCTCTTACTACCTTGGTCAATTCTTGAAGCTCCACAGTACTCTGTTCCACTGCTTGTTGTACCTCCTGGACCAATTTCTCTATAGTTGGCCCTTCCACTGCAAGTTGAGTATTCTGTTGGGTTTGTTGCGTGGCCTTCATCTTCTCATGATTATTCTATGAAAGTTAGTTGGCTTCATCTATCCAAGGCCGAGGTCGATCTCTTAGTAGGGACTTATTTTTCTGTAAGTCCTGGATCTGCATCTGACTTGCCTTGCCTTCCAACAAGCACACGAATCATTGGACTGGCGCCAAGGTTTGCATAGTCGTACCAGTTTCATCATATTTGTTGCACTTCCCTAATCTATGTTTTTAACTATTGCAACATAGGGTCCTCCTACATTGTATCCCATAGGCCCATTGCCTGATTGTATAGCTGGTCACAACAGTGAACTACGACATCTAGTTGACCCATTGATTCTTTTATAGCTGCACCTCTTTATTCCCGAACTTCTGGCAGTGTTGTTGGTTGAAGCTTGAGCTGGAGTTCATATATCTTCATCTGGAATTAAAAAGTGACTCATCCAACCTCATCATTGGCATTGCGCACTGCAGTCCATAATTTCCTAACTTTCATCTTGGCCTGTGCATCGTCTGGGATATGTAATTATGGAACTATTTTGTAGGCTTGTTCAATTGTAGATTCTAGATTTGCATGTTGCGATTGCATTTCCTCTTTCTCCTTTAGCACCTATTTCTTCTCCTAGTACATTTGTTCATTGTTGACTTTACATTCACTAAGTACTGCAAGGGTGCACTGCTCCCTGATTCGAAACTCATCTGAAATCCCCTAATGCAATGCGTGGAGGGCTTGAAGTGGCAGAGTGACCACATTGATTCCAATATCCTTGATCTTTTCTACAATGATGTGGTCTTCCTGCTTGGAATGATACTTAGGTCCATTGATCATCCTACTTCTGGGACACTCATGCTTGCTTGAGTCAAGCTCACTTGCACCGCGCTTGCTTGCCCAACGATCACTTGGATCATACCAAGCTAGATCTGCAGCTCATGCGAATTCGTCTGGACATTCCCAGTGGCTGCATATACCGTTGCTCAAAGTGTGACCATAGCTTTGATGTGGTATCTCTAACCTTGTCACTGATCTCATCTAAATCGCCCTTTGTTATTATAAGAGGATCCACTGATGAATGCTTATTTGATTTCTGCTTCTTCCGCAGACTTGTTGATTTCTCTTTGGTGTGCTTCTGGAATTTAAAGGGGGTGGAAACCTCCTCTCCCCCATCATCACCCTATATATATAGCTCATGTTCTATGGTATGCAGGGAAGCCAATGCCTTGAATTCCATTGTGGCATGTGCTTTTTCTGTACATGCCTTTTTAGCACTCTCCTTTTTAGCACGCATTGTCTCTGCAGCAGCCTTTTCAACAACTTCTTTGTTTTGTTGGGTAGCCTTCTCCCACTCGACTGCCTGCTCTTATTCTTTCCTCTTTCTCACAGAAGAGGTCTGTGTGGAGGAGCTTTCTCCTGATTTTCTTGTCCAAAATCCAACTAGGTAGGCTCACACCACTCTTCTTCCCATCCAGTCACAACCTCCTGTACATATTTTTCGGCCACTAAGTAAGGAAGCTTGTGCCATACGTTTTGAGGGTCTCTCCTCGCATGGATCCAAACATTGTGAAAGTTTGCCTTAAATTCTATGAAGGCTCTTAGCTGCTCCAACAAGGTGGGATATAATCTTGGCCTCTGGTTTATAGCCAGTTGGATGTCCATCTCCATGAATATCCAAAAAAGCTTTGGATTTTGTACTCCGTTCTACATCTTTTGCCTGCCACAACGAAGCGAAATTCGCTGCCTCTGGGAGGGTGTCATTCTACAGAGGTAACTATCTATCCTCCTGAAGCCTCCATGCCACCAACACGATTAGTAATAAGAGCCAAGCACAGTGGGATTTCTATCCTCTTGTGCCTCATGACAGTTTTCCAAAAATTCTCTACAGAGATACTCAGCCTAGTTATAATGGACCCTATTCGCACATTCCACTGCTAATGAAATGACCAGTGTGAGCACTTCATCCACGTGACACTTCCGCATTATATTTCCTATTAGGATCTGTGCTGCAAACTATATCACCTCGTCTTTTATGGAGTGGATAGAATATCTATGCTTTTTCTTTACAAGCCCGAACTCGGTCTTCATATGGTCTGCAAGTTCTTTTTCCTTGGTTTTTCCTACAAAGTCCTTTGCCGAGTCCACTCCTTTATATGGTATGTTGGTAATCTAATGGATTGACATATCCGTGATGGGGATAGGCTCACCTAGCCATAAACACCCATCATGCACTAATGCCAGCAACTGGTGCACACATGCCATATTGATGTTGGAGCAGTGAAAATGGGGTATGAATAATAAGTGCAATAGTCCCACCAGCTGAAATCCTTTGACCCATTCATCAGTTCCAACTTTGTTACCCATGTATCTTCATAGTATATGCAAGACATATACTAATTTTTTGCTAAGTATGAGAATTTCTCTTAGCCAGTGAGGCCCTAGTCTTCCATCTTTAATGCTGGTATGCATGCTAAGAGTGCACCCTCAAATGCAATGTCAACTAGGAGTAGTGGCGTAGAAATTGAAAATTTACTGGAATCAGGGTCTTTGGTCACTTTCTTTTGTCCTCTTTATGGGGGCACATATGCCAGAAGCATAGTGATTTGTTCAGAATCCTTAGCATCCAACTCCTTAATCCCCTGGTGGAGTTCCTCTTCATCTAGATCGAGGGGAATAAAAGGTTGCTTTTGCTTATCCATTTTTCCCTTCTACCGCACCTCCTACAGATTATTTCTAGGTGATTGGCATAATAGTTCTATGACCGACTTCTTTTGTTTTGGCTTGGAAACAAACTGCTTTGGCCTAGGAAACCTCAGCACTGTAGGCACTACAGGGGTAACTTCTATGCCCACAGCTTCTAGAGCTAGGGCATCACACACCAGGGCCTCATAACTCATCGGCTTAGATATCCTACCTAAAACAACTCGGTGAAATTTATCAAAATAATGAGCTAGCTTTGGGTGCTTGAACAAAACCTCCCAATCTTCTCGGTGCATGCAAGAATTCCATAGACAACAAAGTATTTCTTTGCAGACCAACAATGATTTTCGGATTCAAATATGACCATTCCCTCCATAAATTTGTCATAATTGCGCCTTTGGTGGCAGATTTTCTATTGGGCAATGGATCCTCCCATAGCAGGGTTTTGGGGCTTAAAGCCCGAGTTTTGGTCATTGTAATGTAAATACCCCGCAAAATACGGGTGCGAAGTGTGAGATTCTAGGGTTTTCCGCCCTAAAATAATGTAATTTAGTATAGAATGTGTCAACCTACGTGAGGCTCTAAGTGTAAAAGGATGTGTGAGCTTTGAGAAGTAAGGTGGTTTTTGAATGAGGAATTCACTTTGAGTTTGTAAGTCCGAGTCTTGGGTTGTAGTAGTACTAAGAGGCTTTGCAGCTGAGTGCACAGAGGCCCAGTAGAGTCTGTAGCTGTGTGCACGGACCCCTGCAACTGAGTGCATAGGGAAGAGTTGGGATTATATCGGAATAGAGGATTAGTAAAAGATAAGTTGCTTCTGAAATATTGTGCATCTGCTCATAGATCTATGTGTTTATGCTTCTATTGTATTTATGCATCTCTTTACAGTTTTATGATTGCACGCATTGGTTATGAATGTTGAATGGTTAATAAGAATATTGGGTACACACAATTAAGTCAAGATCTATAATAGTAGCATAATAAGGATAAAGGATCTAGATAGCACCTCTTCACGCTCTTTACAGAGCTTCACGGAAGCAGTCACACTAGGTGCAAAGGTTAGACAACTGCATGTAGCAACACAAGCAGATTGGGTTCGCAAACTTCCTAGACCTCATCAAGACATCCCTAGGGTGCGGAAACCTGGTTTTAGCACCCTCCCATACTACCTTAGGTGAGACCTCAGTTCGCGCCCCGCAGGGTATTGATGAAAGGGTCAGTAGTTTCAAGATTTGTTTGGATAAATCACTTCTAAACTTGGGTCAGGCCCAAACAATCCAACAAATGGTTCCCCTCCCAGGACCGGGATCTGCCTAAGGGATGCCTGATGTTGTGCCATTGGAACCCTATGAAGGAAGAAACTAAAGAGTGGTTGGACAAAAAACTTCATGAGTTTGAGACATAGGAAAATAGAACTTCGCTGATATCCAAGAAGAGGTGTCTGGATCGCTACGTATATACGGAAATCCATGATATCTTCTTCACGTCCTTCCCTTCTGAACTATATGAGTGGATCGGTAGTTAGCTGACAAATGGGGAAGGTATAAGCTTGATCGACCGATAGTGTGGACTTCGGAGTTAGTACGTAGACTAGAGGCATCAAAAGATAATATCGCACGAGCTGTGGACCATTGGATCAACTGGATAATAGGAGGGTTTATCACTGAATTTGCGATAGACAAGACTATGAGCTACAGTGAAGCAGAAAGATGTTTTCTCAAGGGACCGCAAGGTAAGTACATCAAATATTTGAATACCTAGATTAAGATGTTGTTATGTGAAAAACAGGTGATGCGAATACATTAATGTTTGGAACCACCCATTTCACCTCCTTCCCCAACCTGCACTGTCAACCTCATCTCCCTTCCAGTGCGCAATGTATGCTTTCCTAGTTTTTGGACTATGCGCAGTTCACCCGACCCTACGCACCAAGTGATCAGCTCTTGTAGTCCTTTAACTACCCTATGTGTTACCTATGCAGACTTGGGAATGCATGGGCAAGCCCGTGTTACAGTGATCCCCTATTCAATTACGAATGGCAAACCAATAGAAAATTTTGTCCATGGGGAGGTTGCAAGGGGTAATAGTTGATATCGAAGGCACAAGCACGTAGACAAAATTTTAAGTGATAGCGATTGTTGATGATAACAATCCTTATCCCACGCTGCTAGGAATAGACTGGGCCACTGATATGAATGGAGTCATCAACCTAAAGAAGTGGAAGATGATATTTGAGAAAAAGTCGCTACGCATAGTAGTTATGCTAGATCCAGCCAAAGGCGTGCACTACACTGAACCTGTGCCAAACGATGACAGTGACGATGAGCTATATTGGATTTACCAGATAACGGTGCAAGACCAGGATTGAGTGAACCCAACTATAGATGGGAGAATCTCGTGGGAGCGCGACAGTTCCTATACTTTGGATTTAGATGAAGTAGAACATTGGCAAAACTAGTTGCACGAAGTGACAACGTTGAATTGCAACATGATGATTAGATCACTATGGTGTGTGATGACAGAAGCAAGGGAACTTCCAACATATGATGGGGTAGCAACCGTTGATGAATTCTTAGACAAATTTCAAAGTGCAGTACCTGAATAGTAGCGGTATGATGCACTAGAATGGGCGTTGCGCGCGACACTAGCACAGTGGTGGAGTACACATCAGAAGACTATTGGAAACTGGCGCGAATGGAGAAGATGGATGCACTTACAGTTTGGAAGCCCCCAGCATCGAATGAGAGTCGGGCAGCCAGGATGACAAAGTTTTCACACCCACCTATGTCGATGGGTGCAGACGTGTGTTGTGCAAGCACATCCCAGACTAAGGATCAACACTCGGAACTAACTGCAGCAGCAAGAAACACAGCGTGCATCAAAAAAGTTCCACATAGAAGCATTCAAGAGGATATGCAGGACCTTGAATAAGGTTCACTAGGCCAGATGGACTAATTGGGACCAGCATGTACCAGTGGTTCGATGGGCCTCTAGGGCCATGTACAAGACTCTGAGCGTAGAAATGATCCTAAATATGACAGGCAGAGTCGAGGCCATAGGTTTGGGAGGAAGGAATCCTCACATAAGTGGAACGAGTTGTAAGGACCAGGACGAAGGAATTTTGCCACTGCATTGGGGCCAAACATATGCAGATTCAGGAAGCCATTCAGCAAGGGCACTTGAAAATTCGTGAACTCAAATAAGATCGAGTATGGCTGAGGAAGAAAAGCAAGATCTTGGAAGAAGAAATCAACAAACTGGAAACGAAAATTATACAGGTAGGCCGTACTGAGCAACTAAGCCTAACAAAACAAAAGCTAGGCAGCACACTACTGCACTAGAAGGATTTAGGGTTTTTCTACCATGGTTGTGGCCGCATCTCACTAGACAGAGGAATTGGGGGAGCACACCATGTAAAGAAGAATGTGAAGTGCTGACTGACATGAGGGTAATTGTCGGGTACCTATGGACTAGGATGGAAGGTGTAGGGAAGCCTTGCGCGGGTAGAGTAACCACTTGACTATCCGTAGAAATCACAGTCTCAACACTCCAAGAAGTTGGAAGAGAGCGTGGGACTATAAAAGAGTCTGTATGGAAGCTGTACGATAGAAGGACTGCACGTAGGGCCAGTCTATCCCAACAGTTGTGCTCGCGCATGTGAGGCCATGCTGTCGCGTGGGTAGAATGGTATGTGACCGTTGGGGTCACTGTTCATGACAAGATATTTCATTTAAGACAACAAGGAGTGGGAAACAGGAAATTAAGACATGGTGTCAGAACTTGATTTGAAATGATCTGCTGCCAATATGGTATTAATGAGCCAAAAGAGGGGGGAATAGTCGGATTTGAATTCCAGCAGGCCTATAAATCCCAGATGGTCCTCCACCGAACAACCCTTGGCATCTTGAGAATTCAGTTATTGAGTATGGACTTTATGGCTTTATAGGCTTTAAAATAAATTTCAGCATTTGAAGCATTGCCAAAAGAGATGCAGGACCTTCTGAGTAGAGCAATGTCGACCACTAAGGAAGCTGCACTGAGCCCTATGTCACCGATGGGGGATGCGCTGTGATGAGCCCCAGAAATGAGTAATTATATGGGCTCATTCAACCCCCTAATTCAACTTAATCCACCATTCTCATTAGTTTATTGCATGTTTTTAATTATATTTATGCTAATAGAGTGAATTGGGTTAGTCATTATGCCAACAAGTCTAATGGGTGCTTTGTGCAGTTTTTTGGTCAATTTTGAGACAAAATCAAAGGTTTTAATGAGCACTTGGCAGCCAAATTCATGGGAGAACAAGGGAGAGTATTCGTAGGAAGTTGTCCCCTTCATTTAGGGTTCCTTACCTCGAATTCTCCACCATCAGCTCGGAGCTCAAGGGCCACCACATCAATTATCACAAGGGCAGCCGAGCAAGGGCTAGTAAAGTTGTTGTTAACTGCAAATTTTGGCAGCCGAGT
Source organism: Pinus taeda (assembly GCA_000404065.3). Classification (NCBI taxonomy): domain Eukaryota; kingdom Viridiplantae; phylum Streptophyta; class Pinopsida; order Pinales; family Pinaceae; genus Pinus; species Pinus taeda. The sequence continues at coordinate 15,680 of APFE031436137.1, forward strand.
CCCTAAAGTTTAGGAGGACTGTTGGGGTCATCAATCTGTATAAATAAGAGATCTTAGGGCCTCATTTGGGTTGGAAGAATTTAGCTAGTTGGCAGTTTGATTTTAGTCATTTTTTAGGCATTAGGTTAGCTCTGCATTTCAGCACATTTTCAAACTTTTTCTTGTAGACAGTTTTTGATGTAACTATTATTTCTTGAGCAATAAAGATGAATCCAGCTTTGCACCAGCTCTAATCTTTCTCAGGAGGTTGTAGCTCTTGGGCTTGGGCCCAACCCAATTGCCCAGTACCTCCTTTGTTTACCTTTATGTGTTTTTGTTGCATTCTTAGAATAAATTCTGCTGTTTAGATTTAAATCTTGTTTTAGTTGCTTTTGATGATTAAAAAGGCTTTTCATGTTCAAATTGATTTGATAGGTTAATAATAGAGAAGATATTTAGAAAAAGGCTATCAAGCGCCTTTGATCTCACCTCTCCCTCAGTGGGACCATGAGCTGGGACCAAGGTGTCCTTGCTGCCACCAAAAACATTGTCTTTGCTTCATCATGCAATTATTAGTATTATATTCTCATTTGCAGAAGTTGATACCAGTTATGATTACATGCTTAGATCCATTCTTGTTTGGTTTCCATAGTGATTTACGTGATTTGCTGCAAATAAACTATTGTGCATCATGCTTATGGTTTCTAGGTCAAATTAGGTTAAAGTAGTTAGATCTTTGGTTTGCATAGCCTTTGTTGATCAGTTTTGGGAAATAACGTGCAGAGTACCTATGATACCTCCTCATCTATCCTTACCCCATCCATGAAAACTGCTTCATCCTCTAACTCAGATTCTTGCCTCTCATTTGCCACGTTTTCTCACTTTGCCCTAGTTTCTACATTCTTGTGCATCATTGCTCCCTCCATCCTTGAACAAATCCAATTGCTCCTTAGCCTCATTCACTAGGTCCTAGACCCCTTAACATCCTTATCCAACCTCCATTTCCACTTTCCCACCATTTTTCTCCATCAACCCTCCAAAATCCTCTTTTCAGAACATCCTGTAGAAATTACACAACATCCTATAGAAATTTCGGAACATCCTGTAGAACCCCTGCAGACTTCCTATAGAAGCTCACAAAAGCAGTTTCTTGAGATCCGATCACTGTGAAACTCTTTGGAAGGGTGCTAGGGAACCCTTAGGCCCTCTTCTAACCTTCCCAACCTCCTGTAAGCATTTCCTTTTGCCAATCCACCTCTGCACAGTCAAAAACAGTTAAAGCACATGCATGATAATTTTGACAACTTACTCAAAAATGCAAAAAGATGTTTTTTTCCAGATTTTACTGTAGAAGTAGCTTATTCAAATGAATTTTACTTTCCTAGAATTCAATGGCATCCATTTCCAATGCTTTCATCGCTTTTCTTGCACCGGTAGGGCTAGCTGGTAAAATTAGGCTTTTCTAGGGTTTACATTTCCTTTCAACTTTCCAGTTTCTTTCCACAAGTAGATTAGCTTCCTTTGAGTTAGCTTGCATCCATCAGTTAAAAATCTTCTTCTTAGAGCTCATAGAAGTTAGCTTAAGTTCCTAGCGGACTTGTGCCAGCTGACCAAGTGATAGTCGTGGCAAGAGATAGTACTTGTGCATACAGCACCGTCGCTTCCAAGTTTGTTACGAACCACCAAGTTGATAAAAGTAAAGAAGGGAGTCCCAGGACTTGCAGCATTATTGCTGCAATGTTGGAGCCCACCACACTGGAAATCCCAAAATTGCCCCGAACACCAAGGACTAAAAAGGACCCACAGAGAGTAGGACCGGTCTGTATGTCTCTGCTTAACCCACAGTTTGGTAAGTTGTCTATGGAGGAGAAGGGAAAAATAGTTAATATTGAGAGCAAAGATGAGGAGGAGGATTTCCAGGAATTCATAGAGGAGATTGAACTAGAGGTATAAATGGAGGAATGCATCCCACCAGTATGCGCTGTAGCAAATCTACCCAAGTATGTCCCTCTGCAGAAAGGGAGGGTAAAGGTGGCTAAATATTTGGATGCCGTTAAAAGTACACTCAAAACCTCATTCCTCCCTGAGAGAATTCTGTTTGAAGGTTCAGATATGGGCCGCATACTCGCGGATAGTGAGAAGTTCCCTCATTTGGAAACTAGCCAACTGATGAAACAAAGCAAGGAGGGGGTAGTTATAGAGCTACATCCACGGAAATGGTTGTGTGGGGTGGAGGAGGTCAAGCTACTCCACCTCCTATGGATTCCACACTTTCATCGGGCACCAATCACGATATTTGTCATCAGGCAACTGCTTTACCTAGTGCACGATGGGTACTTGTGGCTGGAGGAGCCCATTCCGATCATGGCAGTGCTTATTCATAAGATTTCTTGGCTTCCCTGTACGGGAAGGGACCCCATGGAAATAGTTGGCACAAGTGGAGACTTGGCGATTGCAGAGGCCATGAAAAAGAAATATAAGTTGGAGAAAAAGTAGAGGGGTTATGTTATTACTAGCATTCAAAAGGAAGGAGTCCGAGTCACTACCCAATTGTTGGCAGGAAAAGTGATGATAAAATTTCATGGCAACAAGGTACCAGCAATGGTCATCGCGTTGGTCGAGCAATGGCAGAAGGGGTACAGTTAAACTAGGTGCAGTTCCTCTGCGAGGAGTTCCTGATGAACTGCAGGGAGGCCTAGGAGCAAGGTAAGACCTTCCACTATGCGTGGTTCCTCTTATCCATCCTGTTGGTGGTAAAAGAATTGCCTGAGGATAGTTAGTTTCCTCCCCTTAACCAGGACTTTCCAAAGGCAACAAAATACGTGTCACTCTGGGTGATAAGGCATGCCATGCACATCCGTGAGATCAAGATCTTGAGGAAAATCATGGAGGCAAGCATACAATTGGGGATCAACAAGCAGCCGCGCCTATCCCCCACAGTATACGATAGTTTGCGAAGCTTTGCAGACTTTAACGCCAATATGCACAATGTGTATATCAAGGCACGAAAGGATCCAGAGTAGAAATGGACTGTACTCCCCTTCATCACAATTGATGATGTTTTTTTCGCGGTGCTCAACTCATGGCCACCGAAATGGCACACACCAGATCTGGCGGCGCTTGATGAGATGGCGATTCAAAAATAGAAGCATACCGCCAAGCTGCTAACACAACAGAAGCAGAACGAGAAGCTAGCTATAGAAGTATGAGCTTCCCATGAGGCAACAAAGGCTACCGCGGAAAAGGCAGCAACAACACCAGCATTGGAGGAAACCACAATGCAGGAAGGAAGAGGCCCAGACCCGACCACAGGACAAGGGAAAGATGACACAGCAGCAGGCACGGACCCACACACATCATCAACATAGCTAAAGTGGCCACACAATATGGAATGGACAGGGCCCAGGAAAAAGAGCAAGGCTTCCAAATTAGATGGGGAACCTATTACACTGACCGAGGGTGACATATATGACATCAGCGACACAGTTCACGAGGTCACCAGGGAGGTGCTCCAGGAAGCAATGACGAAGCAGTAGAATGTGTTGGGGGTGCATTGAACGCAACTCTAGAAACTTCAGATGCGGCCCCCATAGCAGGGAATGGTAGCCATTTACGGGGCTACAGGTACATCAGTGATAGAGCAGTTGATATAGGCCAAAATGGCTAATACTGTCGTGCTGTTGGAAGGAGCACTGATAGTGGAAAACACGGAGGACTGAGCCATGGTAGGCTGGCTCAAGGGACTTGGTCTAAACTTGGTTGCCCTTCCACGAGAGATCTTATACCAGCTGTAGGATGGAGCAACGATAGAGCTCCGTGCTAGAGAAGGACGTGCAGTACAGATGTTCAGTGAATCGCAAATCAACATCGAGCAACTGAGCCTCCAATGCAATGAAGCGGTAGTGTAGACTCAGTAGTTGGAGCAAATCGCCAAGGAAGCATGTTGCCACATCCCCGAGCTAGAGATTGCAACAGACTTACCATTAGGTATGCGGATCCACAAATTGGCCAGTGGATTTCACGAGGTAAAGGAGGAAGCAACGAGGATCTAGCTAGACCTCAACCTACAGATCGCGGAGCTACAGCTGAAGGCACAACCCTCTACACCCTTGGAAGTCAGAGAGTAGTGCCACCGTGCCATTCAATCAGGGTTGTAATAAATATAGCATGCCATACAGGATTGCATGGGCTTGTTAGATCAGTCACTCTTCATCCTCACTTCACTGTAGGAACACCCAACGCTACAGCATGTAGAGAAAGAAGTGTGGGAGTTATAGCAGGCCTATGACAATGTCCAGGGGACCGCGTAGACGGTCGCCCTTACTCAGCAACTGGCCAAGATGAGGGAGGCCCAAGCTCTAAATGAATAGGTGGACGTTGCGCGTGAGAAAGAAACAGTGCTTAAAGCACGCATCCAGCCTTCGCTTGAGGAAGCATTCACGGTCACGGCTAAGATCAAGGAGAAGCTAGCATAGATGTAGGGCGTATATGCACTTAGGCAAGGGCTTGCACCTAACAATGATGCATCGGAGATACGTGCACAAATAGCATAGTAGATAGTGGACAAATGTGCTATGGACATAAGTGAAGCACAGACGTTGCTGGATGGACTCCACGCGAAGATCACTGCACCAGCCGAATGACTCGAGACGAGTCACGATGATTGTGTTAGGGGCCTGTTGGGCAGTGAATCCCCCATTAGTAGGGTTTTGGGGCTTAAAGCCCGAGTTTTTGTCATTGTAATGTAAATACCCTAAAAAATGTGAGTGTAGAGCGCGAGAGTCTAAGGTTGTCCGCCCTAAAATAATGTAATTTAGCATAGAATGTGTCGGCCGACCCATGGTCTGTGGACCATGGGATTTTATAAATAGAGCGAGGCTCTAAGTGTAAAAGGATGTCTGAGCTTTGAGAAGTAAGATGGGTTTTGAATGAGGAATTCACTCTGAGTCTGTAAGTCTGAGTCTTGGGTCGTAGTAGTAGTAAAAGGCTATGCAGGTGAGTGCGCAGAGGCCTGGTAGAGTCCGCAGCTATGTGCGTAGACCCCTACAGTTGAGTGTGCAGGTTAGAGTTGGGATTGTATCAGAATAGAGGATTAATAAAAGATAATTTGATTATGAAATATTGTGCATCTACTCATAGATTTGTGTGTTTATGCTTCTGTTGTATTTATGCATCTCTTTATAGTTTTATGATTGCGCACACTGGTTATGAATTTTGAATGGTTAATAAGAATATTGAGTGCACACATTTAAGTAAAGATCTATAATAGTAGCATAATGAGGATAAAGGATCTAGATAGCACCTCTTCATGCTCTTTACAGAGCTGTGTGGAAGCAGTCACACCAAGTGCAAAGGTCAGATGGTTGTGCAGAGTAGTGCAAGTATATTAGCTTCGCAAACTTCCTAGACCTCATCAAGACATCCCTAGGGCATGGAAAATTGATTCCAGCACCCTCCCATACTACCTCGGGTGAGACCTCAGTTTGTGCCCCGCAGGCTATTGCCAAAAGAGCCGGTAGTTTCTGGATTTGTTTGGCTAAATCACTTCCAAACTTGGGTCAGGCCCCAACAAGCCAACATTTTCAAATATGTTCACCTTAATTGCAGCCTACCCACTCCTCCTAATGGGATTTTCTTAGTTCAATCAGCTATAGTGACTCCAATGGCTTTTTTTGGGTCAGGCTGCGTGACACCTTCCTCCATAGCGTATTGTCCTAGCCATAGCTTTATTTGTTGCACCCTTGTCAATCTTCGTGCAACCTCTTTGTTACCTTTTCCTCCCAATCAAGTAGTGTAGTTTATAGTCCTGCGCTCCCTTGCAAGTTCCTAGAGCACTAAGACTGTCCTACATTCATATAGTCATTGTGCAGGGGCAGGATCCCATGTATACAGCTTCAGCTGACTCCCATTCACTTTTCCTAGAAAAGGTTGACCATTCAACTTTGCGAGGTGAACTGTGCCACCCTCTATAATTTCCTTGATAATATATGGTCCTAACCAATGCATATGGAATTTACCCCGAAATTTGGTGAACTTTCTATTGTATAATAACACAAGATCATTTATCTTGAAAGTGTGAAGCTTGATATGGTGATCATGCCATGTTTTTTTGCATTCCTTCTGTACCTGTTTCTAGAATCCTAATAGAAATAGGTCTGCTTCTAACTCCATAAGTTGTGCAAGCCATTCCTCCAAGGCCTCACGATCCACCATGTTTGTTAAAGCTGCTATGTGTAGACTAGGTACAATGTACTCCATAGGCATCACCGCTTTGACCCCATACACGAATCTGAACGGCATTTGCCTTGTCAGCTTTTTATAGGTTGTCCTATAGGCCCATAGTATTGCAGGTATGCATACATCCCATTCATTTCTTTATGCATTACATACCTTTGTCAATGTGTGCTCCAAAATTTTGTTAAAATATTTGGTTGTCCCATTTGCCCGCGGGTGATACGATGTGCTCTTCCGATGGTAGAACCGAAATTCATCTATCATGGCGCTAATCATTTCATTCAGTAAGTGTGTTCCCCTATCACTCATTAATAATTTCAGGCATCCAAACCATGTTAAGACATATTCAAATAAGAACTTTGCTGCATTAGTCGTTGTACAATCCTTCACTAGTTGTGCTTCTATGGCAGTGATAATGTATCATGTGTCCATTTTCTTTCCAAGTGGCTGAATTGGCCCAATAAAATTTATCGCCCATTTCTCAAATTCATGCAAAGATACCTGAGGATGTAGTGGAATTTCTCCTTGTTGTTACAGTCTACCAGTCCATTGACATGCATCGCACGCCTTACAGTATGCTTTGGAATCCTTGTGCAATGTGGACCACCATAATCCTGCATGCAAAATCTTCTACGCAATTTCTTTCCTTGCATAATGGCCTCCTACAGCCTCCCCATGAACTTTAGCGAGAATACTTTCACACTCAAATTCTGGCACATATCTTCGCAATATTTTGTTTACCCACATTTTGTACAAATGTCCCGCAATGACCCAAAAACTATTGCATGAATGACTAGTTCTTTCTTCTACTGATTTGTATATATTTCAGGTGCCATCCCTGTGGTTAAGAATTGGATAATATCATAAAAATATTCATCTACTACACGTACCATAAATATCTGCAAATTTGGCAACCATTCCTCCAAATTATTGGGTTCTTCGCCTATTTCAATCCTTGACAGATGGTCTGGACTAGCTTTGAATGAATCGGGCTTCACAATAACTTGAAAATCATATTCTTGAAATAATAACAACCACCTGCAAAGCTTTCCCCTTAACACAATCTTATTGACCAGATACTTTAAGGTAGAATGATCTATATACATATTAAAATGTCCCCCTAATAGATAATTCCTAAATTTATGCACCACGTAGACCATGGCCAACCCCTCGCACTCTATCATTGAATAATTTTTTTCGACCTTTGATAACTTCTTACTTGCGAAGGCTATAGGATGGTCCAGTTTTCCTTCATCTGCCTATGTTAGTACTGCACCCAGTGTAATGCAAGAAGCATCCACATGTACATGAAACTCCTTCTTTGAATTGGGAAATATCATGATTGGCGCAGTCACCATATTTTCTTTTAACACATTTAAGCTACGTTGAAAGTCCTCATCCCAACAGAATGTTGCACCCTTATTCAGTAGTTTTTCCATAGGCACAGTAATTTAAGCATAGGAATTAATGATTTTTCTATAGTATCCAGTGTGCCCCAGCATCACACGTAGCTGCTTGACATTCCTAGGGGCTTCCAAGTTCACAATTATAGCGATCTTTGCAGGGTTCACCATCAATCCTTTCTTACACACAACATGCCCTAGCAAGATCCCAAAAGGAACACAGAATGTACATTTTTTCAAATTCAGTGCAATCTGGTATCTTCAACATGTATCCAACATAAGGCACAGACTTTCTACATGGCATTTGACCAAACCAAACATGGCCCATTCATCGAATTATACTTCCAGAAACTTATTAATGAATTTTATGAATGCTACTATGACTACGCGGGAAAATATTGCAAACACATTATTTAATCCAAAAGGCATAACAGTGTACTAAAAGCAACCCCACTCTGTCACAAAGGTGGTTTTTCTTCAATCCTCTGGTGCAATCTTAATTTGATGATAACCAAAAAACCCATCAGTAAAGGAATAGGCTTCCTGCCCTCCAACATTGTCTAACAATTCATCTGTAAATGGCGTTGGAAATGGATCATGGACACATGCACCATTCAGCTTCTACAGATCTACGGAGATCCTTATTTCACCCTTTTGTTTCTTCTCTTGGACTACCATCAGGCTCAACCAGTTAGACCCTTCAACAAGTTCTATAATTCTAGCATCCACCATTTTATCCAACTCTTGGTGAAGCTTCTCCTTATATTTAGTATTAAGGCAATAAGGCCTCTGTTTGACAAGCTTCGTATCCGGCTTCAATTTGATCTGTATAACACCCAAATCAACAAGTATGCCCTTTAAATCTAAAAACTTAGTGGGGAATAGATCCAAGGACTCACAAAGTAATTCAGCAACTTTGTCTATTGTAGCATCATCTGATTAATCTCCAATCTTCGCGAACTTTGGTTCTTCCTCAGTGCCAATGTTTACTTGTCTTGTTTTCAAAGGTGCAAAGATGTTTGGGTTCTCTACTTGTGGTCCTTATATTATGTGATGCCCTTCTATTCCTAGAATATTTATATTCCTTAGGTCTTTTCCTCCTCTTCAGCGGTCACAATATAACATTCCAATGTGTGGCACCGCTGGGTGCTCCAATCAGGTTGGGTCCATTCCATAGGTTCCTTTAGTGTCCTAAAGATAACTACTTTAATCTCTTGAAGCACTTCATCGATGATTTCAAACCCGTCCTTGAAGTTGAAAGTTAATAAGAAAATTTCTCTCAATACATCCCATTCTTCAGTGCCAAGGTGGAGCTCTGTTCAAGATACCAATTCATGGGGATTGTATTGAAGGTATGACAAAATAAATGTACCCATTCTGGTTGTGTTTCTGTCCCCCATGCCTTAGTCCACTTCGCTAGGTGATTAGTGGATCATTCTTCCCACTATACTTCTCAGTCATTCTTGTATTAGAATGCCCAAATCATAACTTCATCATTTGCCTGTAATCCCTCCATCTAGAAAAACTTTCCTTATGCGTTCCCCACCATCGTGTAGGCATAGTGCATAGCACCAAATCCAATGCTTGAAAACGGTGGTCTTTAGGGACTTCACATTCAAATTCATCTAAAAACATATTTACATCAGTCAGACCACCTGTTGATGGTGCTAGACCTATGAACGTGTAAGGGGATCTACCCAGTAAGAAGTCCTAATTAGACCTCAGAATGTTTGGTGTAGGAGTCCTAGCAGTGGGTTGTAAGTAATGCCTTGATCGTGATTTCACACAGAGGCAAGTAAGATGCCTCTATTGGTAGCAAGGGTGTGAAAGCTACATCAAGCCAATGAAGGTGCACGAGGGGTTCTAACACACTGAGTGTGAGGTGAGTGCACCCCTTGGAAACCTGTAATAGTACGCGGCTTGGAAAGGAACACACGAACAAAGATGCATCACAAGCTAGAAAGAAAGTTAGTGAGCAATCTAAAGTGATGGTTAAACCAACAACACTTAGAAATATTCATACATACTTATATAAAACAGTCATACATGCATGTGTAAGAAAACAAATACTGATATATCATTTAGAGTAAACCAGATAGCATAGAATACAATACAACATATGCATGAAACGTGTTGACTTTGTTATATTAAGTGTAAGTTCTAGTTATACAATACATCCATATCCAACAACTAGTTCCAATAGTGGAACATTACATCCACAACTACCTGCTCCTCCAAAGAGATGTACTAGCTCTATGTAGTGGAGAAGCCAGAGCTCGTTACAATATTGTCCAAGCTTTCTCTAAGATATTCCTATCAAAGTTTGGATGACCAAAAACACTTACAATGAGTTATGAAGTTATATTTATATCAAAGGGTGGGGTCATCCTTGACATTCCCCTTTGTGACAGTTCATCTACCCTCATAACTCTTCATCTACTCTATGATTGTTACATCCAACTATTGACACTTGAACTTCCACTTGACACAACGTTACATTACAATGCACATGTGCTCATGTGAGACAAAATGGCTTGAGCAAGCCATGCAAGACATCACTGACACTCGGTCAGTTGTGGTGAGACCAACTCTTTGACATGATTGTGATGGTGAAGGTGGTGAGCTAATGTGAAGCTTGGTCATTCACAATGGTGTGCATGAACCCCATTGTAACATCTTTTTGAAGCTAACTTTTGCCTCCGTTGCGTCCAGGTGCATTGGTGTGGCTCCTTCATCCAACTCATATGCTAGCATATTCATGGTCTTCTTGGTGAAACCAAATTGGCAACACACTTGTTGGCTTGATGAGTCCTAACCCAGGTTTGGAAGTGTTTTAGCCAAACAAATCCTGCACTACCGGCCCTTTCAGCAACAGTACGTGGAGTGCAGACTGAAGTCTCACCTGAGGTAGGAGGGGAGGGTGCTAGAACCAGGTTTCCACACCCTAGGGATGTCTTGATGAGGGCCGGAAGGCTCGCAACCAATCTACACACTGGCGCTACTTTGTTGAGCTCATCTGGCCTTTGTAAAGCTCGGTGGTGAGGCACTTCTTAGATTCTTATTATTAATGTGGTTAGTATAGATCAGATCTAATTCTTAAGGTCTTGAAGCTAGCATTTAACAGTTATAAATAGTGCATGCACATATATGCATAAATTCATAACATAAGCAAGAAACGTATATAGATCTACGATAAAACACACAATATTTCCAGAACAACTTATCTTTATTTATCTCGTGTTTGTTACAACCAGATCTACCCTATGCACTCAGCTGCAGGGGCCCGCACACACAATAGCAGACTCTACCAGGCCTCTGTGCACATAGTTGCAGAGCCTACTCTTCTACTATCACCCACGACTTAGACTTGCAGACTCAGAGCAACTAATGTATTCATAAATCCATAACACATAAAATCTTCCAAAAAGCTACCTTCTACCCTTAGAGCCTCACTCTATTTATACATTCCCATGGTCCACAGACCATGGGCAAGCCGACTCACTTTCTATTATTTTACATTATTTTCGAGTGGACAACCCTTTGACTCGACCTATTACAGTTCACGCTTCGTACATTTTGTGGAACTTTTACAATATCATCACCCTAAATTATGGGCTTTAAGTCCCCAAAACCATTACGCGGGGCCTCCACTACCCAACAAGCCCCCAACACAATCATTGTGACTCATCCCAAGTCACTCGTCGGTGTGGTGATATGCGCTGCCAAGGCTTCATGTTCCACCATCCCTATGAGTGACACACTACATTCTGCTGCTCCCTCCTTGTCTGCTACAACTCTTCTTCAAGCTCCTACTCCATTTCCTTTAATTCCCGCAACCGATGATGCTCATTTTGCTTTGCTCGGTTAACATAGAGCACCCCCTCATAGGATTTTTTAGCTCAAGCTGGGGTGCCACATGTGGGAACTCTTCATGCCAAAGCAACAAGTCTCCAATTTTGGGTCTACTATACGCATTGTCTACTGCAGCTTGTGTTGCATTTTTTCAAGAAAGACATTGTTATCTGCGAGATCCCAATCTTCAAGGTTCATCAGAGACAAACTATGAACTGCAATTCCATCATGTGTCTCAATACTCATAGTCTTTCCCTTATCTTTCTTGGGTCGCCAGCCAGCCCATGGTTTAGGCAGCGACATCTGGACTAGTTCTACTTCGCGTGTAAGAATTTTTAGTACATCCCCTACCATCAGTGCCGAACTCGGTGCGGCATCTACGGCCGTTGACATCACTCTCTCTAGAAGGTCCTACATCTCTATTAGTCATAATAAAACCCTTGGGCTTGCTCCTTGAGCATAAGTGATCATCAGTTCCATAGTAGGAATGCACAATAACTTACAGCTCTCTATACCACAGATCGTTTGGTGGATGCCTGCCTGCAATTTATAGACATGTTGCAGTTCAAAATCAGTCATTCCCTCCTTTTCTGGTGCATTAATTTTAAATCTATAGTAGATCATTCCAAATCTGGTTCGTACTTCATATTTTAATTGCCTACCGCCCGCTCCTTTTCGCCAAAACTCAGACATGTTGTCATGAATAGTGATAGTGACGGTAACCTCCATGTTTATCCATGTAGCAACACAACCCCTTCTGCACAATCGAAACCCTTATGTCATACGTAACTCTTTAATAGACTATTTTACCATCCCACGCTCTCTTTCAACTGTTCAGAGTGGTGAGACTGTGCTTTGGTCAGTTAGTCGGGTAGTCGGCCCACCCGTGTAGAGCTTCAGGTGATTGCCATTTACTCTACCTAGGAAGAGCTCTCCATTAAGCTTGCCGAGCTAGACCGTGCCTCCATATGTGACTTCTTTGACTACATAGGGTCCCAACTAATGAATTCAGAGCTTTCCAAGGAATTTATCAAACTTGTTGTCGTATAGTAATACCAGATCATTTTCTTTGAATGTGCACAACTTGATATGGTGATCATGCCAAGCTTTTTCCGGCTACTTCTGTACCTGCTGATGGAATGGTGCCAGAAACCGTTCCTCCTCAAGTTCTTCTAGTTGCGCGAGCCTCTCCTCCAAGGCCCTGTGGTCTACCATGCCTGTCATTGCTACTATTCACAAACTGGGTACAATGTATTCCATCGGCATGATGACTTCCGTTCCATAAACTAACCCTTAAGGTGTCTGACCCGTCAACTTCTTGCATGTGGTTCAGTATTCCCATAGCACAGCAAGTATGCGCAAATCCTAATCGTTTCCCTGTGCATTACATACATGGTCAACGCAGTCTCCAAAATCTTGTTGAATGCTTCAACAGTCCCATTCGCTTGTGGGTGGTATGACATACTCTACTGATGATATATTTGGAATTCCTTAATGAGTGCATTGATAGTTTCATTCAGGAAGTGCATTCCACGATCGCTCATTAGCATTTTCGGGCATCCAAACTACGTTAACACATTCTCGAACAGAAATTTCGCAACAGTAGTGGCCGTGTAGTCCTTAACTAGTTGTGCTTCCACCCATCGAGTCAAGTATTTTGTCACGGTGATGATATAGCGCGAACCAGGTTTCCGCACCCTAGGGATGTCTTGATGAGGACTTGAAGGGTCGTGAACCAATCTGTACACTCGCACTACTCTGCTCAGCTCGTCTGGACTTCGCTAAGCTCGGTGGTGAGGCCCTTCCTAGATTCTTATTATTAATGTGGTTAGTATAGATCAAATCTAATTCTTAAGGTCTTGAAGCAAGCATTTAACAGTTATAACTAGTGCACGCACATATATGCATAAACTCAGAACATAAGCAAGAAATGCATATAGATCTGCGATAAAACACACAATATTTCTAGAACAACTTATCTTTATTTATCTCTTGTTCAATATAACTAGATCTGCCCTGCACACTCAGCTGCAAGGGCTCGTGCACACAACAACGGACTCTACAAGGCCTTTGTGCACACAGCTATAGAGCCTACTCTACTACTATCACCCACGACTCAGACTTACAGAATTAGAGCGACTAATTTATTCATAAACCCATAACACATCAGATCTGGCCTATGTTTAGGTGTCCCGGCTTCACAATGACTTCAAAGTCATATTCTTGGAATAGTAGAAACCATCTACAAATATGCCCCCTCAACATAGGCTTATTCACTAAGTTCTTCAACGTGGAATGATTAGTATACATCTTAATGTGCCCACCCAGTAGATAGTGGTAGTATTTCTGTAGTGCATATACCATCGCCTGTCCCTCGCGCTGAACAATAGAATAGTTCTTTTCAGCTTTGGATAGCCGCTGGCTTGTGAACACGATCAGGTGATCGACGCCTTTTGCACCTTCTTACGTAAGTACAATGCCCAGCGCAATACATGATGCATCAACATGTACATGAAGTTCGATGTCCTATTTTGGAAAGACCAGAATAGGAGCGGATGACATTTTTTCCTTAAGAACCTCTAGACTCTTCTTACATTCATCATTCCAACAATATGTAGCATCCTTTTTCAACAATTGTTCCATTGGTGTCGTGATTTGCGCATAGCTCTTAATCAACTTTCTGTAGTACCCAGTGTGTCCCATTGTGGCGCATAGTTGTTTGACACATCACGGTGCCTCCAGATTGAGTATGACAGCAACCTTCGCGGGATTCACCATCAGGGCTTGTCTTCAAACCACATGACCAAGAAAGTTTCCAAAGGCGACGAGGAATATCCATTTCTTAAGGTTCAGCACAATCTAGTGCCATCGGCAAGTATCCAGCATCAACCATAGGCTCACGATATGTTTCTTCACTAGCCCAAATACAGTCCAATCATCAAAATAAACTTCCAAAAACTTATAGATGAATTCCTTGGATGTAGGCACTACTACGCACAAAAACATTGCTGGGATGTTCTTGAATCCAAAGGGCATAACAGTGCACTGGAAACATCCCCATTCGGTCGTGAAGGTTGTCTTGCTTCTATCTTCTGATGCTACCTTGATTTTATGGTACCCTGAGAATCCATCCGTGAATGTGTATGCTTCCTGCCCACCAACATTCTCCAGGACTTCATCTGTGAATGGTGTCGGGAACAGATCATGGACACAGGCATCATTTAGCTTTCGGAGGTCCATGCAGATTCAAATTTTTCCCTTCTGTTATTTTGCCTACACTATCATAGGACTCACCTAGTCAGATTCTTCCATGGGTTCAATAATTCCTACTGCCAGCATTGTTTCCAATTATTCTTGGACCTTTTCCTTAGACTTCAGGTTCAGGTGGTATGGGCGCTACTTTACTAGCTTCAGTCTGGTTTCTTATCTTCATCACACCTAGGTACCCAAGGATCCCTTTTAACTCCATGATTTTGGTTGGGAATAAGACCTGATATTCTCAAAGTAACTTGACGACCTTATCCTCTGTGGCATCATCCCAATAGTCTCCCAGCATCACGTACTTCAAGTCCTCGTCTGTACCAATATTCACCTCCTTTGTTTTCAAGGGCATTGTGATGTTGGGGTCCTCAATCGATGGTCTGAAAACCTTGTGGCTCCTCTCTGATTCCAGAATATTGATGTTTCTGGGGTCATTATCCTCATCCTCTACTTGCACATTGTAACATTCTAGGGCCTGGCTCAACTGATGAGACCACCCTAGCTGCACTATTTCTTCTGGTTCCAGTGGTATTTTGAAAATAACGGCCTTCACAACTTGTAGCGCATCATCAATAGTATCCATCCATTGGTCCTCAAATAAGAATGTTAATAAAAATCCTTCACACAAGACATCCCATTCGCTTGTACCATGTCGAAGTTCTGTTTCAGTATATCAGTTCCTTGGGATGACATCCAGGGTGTGATAAAATAAGTGTACCCACTCCGCTGGGGTTCTTCTCCATAGGCCTTGGTCCATCTTGTGATGTGTATGTGCAGGTCATAACATCCATCATATTTCTCAGTTATGTGTAGTTCCGGCTTCCCAAACTTTATCTGCATCATCCGCCTACAGCCGCGCCAGTTTTCAAAGGTACCTTCATGTGTTCCCCACCAACGCATAGGCATTGCGTGCAATGCCCATTTTAATGTGTCAAACCTTTGGTTCTCTAGCACCTCACTTTCAAACTTGTTCAGGAATTCATCCACTGCTGTCAACCCATCATACATTGGTGGATCTCGATCTAGAACTGATACACAATGCAGTGATTTAGTCATCATATTATATTTTAGTGTGGTTACTTGGCTTAACTGATTATGCCATTGTTCGTCTTCTTCTTCTTAATCTGAGGAATCTGTGTGCTCTCACGATATCTGCCCCTCCATAGTCAGATTTACCCAATCTTGATCTCATGCAGTTATTTTGTAGATATAATACAAGTCATCATCGCTTCCATTGTCGCATACAGGTTTCGTGTAGCGTCCTCCTTTAGCTGGATCTAGCGGGATAACTATGCGCAGGGATTTTTTCTCAAATATCATGTTCCGCTTCTTTAAGTTAATGACTCCATTCATATCTATGGCCCAATCTATTCCTAACAATGCGGGGTAACGGTTACTATCATCTACAATTTCTATTACCTCAAAATCTGTTTGTGTGTTCACACCTTGCAATCTCCCCATGGGAAAGAGCTTTTGTTGGTTCGCCATCCATAATTGAATAGGAGACCATTGTAATGCAAGCCTTCCCATGCATTCCCATGTATGTTTAGGTAGCACATTTGCGTCCAAACCTAAGTCCAGGATGACCTGATCCATCTCAAAGTCATCAATCTGTGTTGTCAATTACATTTCTCGTCCGATGCGTAAAGCATGCTTTCCAAGTTTTCAGATCACACATGGTTCACCCGACCCTGCACACCTAGTTATTAGCTCCTGTAATCCCTCAACTGCCTTATTGTCCTGTAGCAACTTTATGCATGTCTTTGAAAAGGTAGTTAGCATAGAGGGATCCATTTCTAGCTCGGGTTGGTCCTTACTACCTAGGGTAGAGACTTCCACGAAGCTCTTCTTAGCTTCCATAAACGTCTCATTCACATGTTCCAAGTAAAACTCAGGTTGCTTTGTAGGGGCCTTGCAAACCCATGTATCTTCTTTAGGTTGTGTCCCTTTATCTACCCCTATAGCGGTGCCACTTCTGAGCATCATGTTCACGTCGGGGTCTTCTTTGCGTGGTTCGGACCTCATCATTTGGATGTTCTGTGTTGGCGTAGGCTGTGCTGCCCTTTTCTCGCATATCTGTGCTATCAAGGTGGGACAATCTATCATTTCGTGATCGAACTGCTCACAGTATGGACATGATATTCTAGTTTGGTTGGTACAATCACACGCGTAGTGCCCAGGTCCACCACAATTGTAGCAGATTAACTATCCACGACCTCGCCTAGGTCCCATTCTTCCCCATCCTCGTCCTCGCTCTAGAACCCGCCACGCACTATTGCTACAGCTGGATCCTGACCTCGTGCCTCAGTCTGCATCTTGTAGGTAGGAATTTGGTCCATCAAAAATTCGTAACTCCGACAATATCGTTCACCGTGGCCCACCGATCTACAAAAATTGCAAAATGGCTATTAGGGGGTCTGTGTAAACTTCTGCAATAGATGACAGTTGTTTGTTGTGTGCTTTCCTCCTACCTAATAGATCGCGCACCAAATTGTGAGCATCGCACTGGGTCCTACCTGTGCCTCTGGTCTCAACGGCATCCGTCTCCCTCCCACCAAATAGTTTGCGAATACAGGGCAGTGATGCTTGTCATGACCCTGGCCCTTGCATTTGATACACCACACTTCTTCGCACGCCTTTGTGCAGGGTGCCCTATCTTGCTTCAGATTTTGCATCTCCAAACATAGGTTTTGTAGTTGCACATGGATTTGTTGAACTCCCAACCCAGGATCTTGTATTGGAGTTTCAAGCAACCTCATTGCTATCTCTAATGCTTCAGCCAAGGTTGAGATCTTCTGTTGTGACAACGCCATCCTTAGGTGCGGTGTTAGAGAGGCCACAAACCAGGCGGGGTGCTTCACATCTGTCAGTGTCATGTTAGCTACGTGAATCGTGCTCTTCAAGCGTTGATCCAGATCCCATGGAGTTTCACCTGGTAGCATCACGATCTCCTTAAACCCGATGATCGACTACATCTCTGATTTTGGCCGGCTAAATTCTTTGTTCAATGCATCCTGGATCTCTATTATTCCCGTGTTTGGATGATCGCTAGAGTGCTTTATATACCACGTCAACGCGCGATCCTGCAATGTGCTTACCAAAGTAGCCTTTTTGATGTTATCATCTATAACACCTTGGGCTTTCCATACTGCCTTTACCTCGAACCAAAACTGATATGGTTCCTCATTTCCAACACCTCGAAATATAGGCAACTTGATCACACTCGCCATTCCAACCCTCAGTGGTGGTGGAGGTGGGTAGGCGAAGATGGGGTTGATGTAGGTGAAGTGGGTGATGGCATGGATGGCGGTGGTAATATTGGAATGCGTTGCTTTATCAACCAAACTGCACTTCTCAAAGAGAACCCTACAAGCTCCTCCTCACTTTCTCATGACAATGAAATCAGGGGACACTTTTCCAACCCTTCAATCCCTTGGTAGCCTCTTCCACTCTGCGTTACCCCAGACATCAATGGATTCTCATAACCCATTTTTCACATAACAACATTTTAATCCAAGTATTCAATGATTTGATATACTTACCCTATGGTCCCTTAAGAAAGTGCCTTTCCGCTTCACTGTAGCTCATGGTTGTATCTATCATGAACTCAATGATAAACCCTCCTATTATCCGATCCAACCAGTGATCAACTTCCTATGCGATTTTATATTTAGACATCTCTAGCCTACATACCAACTCTAGAGTCCACACAATGGGCTGATCAAGTCTACACCTTCCCTGACTGTTAGCTAGCCTCATGATCCACTCATACAGTTCTATCGAGAAACACGTGAAGAAGATCTCATGGATTTTCGTGTATAAGTAGCGATCTAGCCACCTCTATTTAGATATTTGCGGAGTTTAGTTTTCATGTACTATGAACTCATGGAGCTTCTGATCCAACTAATCTTCAGTCTCTTTCTTCATAGGGTTCTAGTGTTCTGACATCAAACATCCCTTAGGCAGATCCTGGTCCCAACAACAGAACCATTTGTTGGCTTGATGGGGCCTGAACCAAGTTCAGAAGTGTTTTAGCCAAACAAATCTTGCACTACCGGCCCTTTTGGAAATAGTCCATAGAGCGCGAACTGAAGTCTGACCTAAGGTAGTAGGGGAGGGTGTTGGAACCAAGTTTCTACACCCTAGGGATGTCTTGATGAGGGCTGGAAGGGTTGTGAACCAATTTGCACACCCGCACTACTCTGCTCAGTTAGTCTGGCCTTCGCGAAGCTTGTTGGTGAGGCACTTCTTAGATTCTTATTATTAATGTGGTTAGTATAGATCAGATCTAATTCTTAAGGTCTTGAAGCTAGCATTTAACAGTTATAACCAGTGTGGACACAAATATGCATAAATTCATAACATAAGCAAGAAACGCATATAGATCTACGATAAAAACACACAATATTTCCAGAACAACTTATCTTTATTTATCTCCTATTCATTACGACCAGATCTACCTTGCACACTTAGCTGTAGGGGCCTGCTCACACAGCAGTGGACTGTACCAGGCCTCTACACACACAACTGCAGAGCCTACTCTACTACTATCACCCACTACTCAGACTTACAGACTCATATCGACTGATGTATTCATAAACCCATAACACATCAGATCTTCCAAAAAGCTACCTTTTACCCTTAGAGCCTCGCTCCATTTATACATTCCCATGGTCCACAGACCATGGGCAGGCCGACTCACTTTCTATTATTTTACATTATTTTCGAGTGGACAACCCTTTGACTCGACCTATTACAGTTCACGCTCCGCACATTTTGCGTAACTTTTACGATATCATCACCCTAAATTATGGGATTTAAGTCCCAAAAACTGTTACACGGGGCCTCCACTACCCAACAACACTGATGCATACTGTCCATGTTCATCTTCCAGTGTGTGCTGGTGGTCATGCACATCAACTGTCAACTACATGCTCAACTCCAGTCAGACTTGCTTCTTGTCTCCACCTTGGTGAGTGTGTTGAATGGGTTGGATTACATGTGTGTGCCCAATGACATTCACGTTGTGAATCCCTTGCATGTGATCAACAACACTGCTCACCATGTCAACTTCATGTTAGTTACTGGGATAGATATATAACTTGTACGGTTGTAGTTTCATCTGTGAGTGCATGTTGTGCCCCCTGCTATAACTGTTTCTATTGTAACGCATTCACTTGTATGTGTAGCTCATGTTCTTAGTTGAGTTGCTACTCCAACAAATACAACTCCCTATTTTTTTCCATTCTTTGTCTTTGCGTGATTGCACCGTCACCTCATAGCCTGAGTCTCCAAAGTTTCTTTCATCGTTAGTGGATCTACTTGAGCTTGCAAATTTGTTCTGCCTCTGTGTTGTCAACAACCTTCCTCTTGCATTCATTGCATCTGCTATGCTACCTTCATCTGTTGTTCATGATGTTGATCGCTATGATGTTGCTACCGTCATATCTTGATGTCCTTGTCTATGAACAACTTGATGTCTTCATGAGTAGGCAAGCTCATAGACACTTGATCGACTACATCCCCAGTGTGCTCTGAATGGTGTCTTTGACTCTACTCTCCTGGAAACCATTGTACCTGTGTTACTAGGAGGCAGATAAACACTTGCGATATCTAGAGACATGGAAACACTCATGGCAAGCAATCTATCATTCAAAAACAAAAATGAACTTGAGAACTGACTTACAACATACTTGTGTGACTGATCATGGAGGCTATGCAAATTCTGCAAGGAGGTCAAGAGATGACAGCCAAGACTATGCAAGGCACAGTCTAGGCTAATGGGAGGCTGACTGATTGTTGGAACTGCACACTGCACAGTCGAGTCTCACTGTTGATTGTTGGAATTGCACAATGCACAATCTTAGCTGGCAATGGTTGCAGGCTCAGTGACTGCATTGCACAATTTTCTGGGCCAGCAATCATTGTCCCTCAAAATTGTGCAATGCAAGACTGGAGGACAGTCACTGGGAAAAAATGTGCATTTCCTGAGAGGAACATAGAGCCTTCCCTCTCAGGATTACACAATGTTGTCTTGGTGAGGCGGAGTCCGAGCCAAGGCTACCCAAACTCCCCGATGGGGAACTAAAAGAAAGTGAATGCAAATGCATGGTGATGCTGAGTGTAAGCATAAGTGAATGATCGTGCATGCAAATAGTGAATGAAAGGTTCAAAAAATGGAACAACATGCATGTGGATGAGGCGAGTCACCGAATCGGTGACCATTCATGAAAAATAGGTTCATGCATGCGATAGCAATGAGATGTCAATGAAAACTGAAACAGTGCTAGTACAAGCTAGTAGGTATCAAAATGATATCAAGCACTCATTGAAATCAAGAAGACAACATTCATATGAAGTGAAACACAAAAACTTCCTGAAATGAAACATAGGACATGAAAAATGGGCTTACCCCAAAACAACTAAGCTGAATGTGCCAATGACTCCTAGATGTGATGTGGGATGTCAGAGCTGCAAGGTTGATGTTAGGAATGAGCTCTATAGTGTTTGATTCATTATTTTTTATAAAAGTGAGATTGTGATATGCATGCCACAAATCTAGGGAAAGTGACACTTGGTGGGAGGTCTATGAAATGATCCTTGCATGTAACCTCCAACTGCCAAAAATAGGTCCCTAAAACTAGGGATGCCTTTGCATGCTGCCTTGGGAGAAGAAGCCCATGCATGCAAGTATTTTTTGCTCAGTCCTGGAGGGAACTAGTCAACTCAGCTGCACATGCAAGAGGCTGCTCAACTACTGGGAAAAAATGCACATTTCTGGTTGGGAGCTGGGCTAACTGCTAAGAAGATTTACGCAATTTCTAGGTAAAGTAGCTGACTGCTGCCCAAATTTGCACAAATTGTAGGCTGAGTAGCCCAGCTGGGAAGGATTGTGCAATTTTTTGGGTGAAGCTTGCTCAGTAGAATTTTGCAATTATTGGGCCCAGTAGGCTGGGAGCCAGTATTGCGCAATTTCTAGACAGAACACTAGTTGCCCTCCAAATTTTCACAAATTCTTGAAGGAGGTGCTCAGCCTGCTACTAGACCAAGTCTAGATGAACAACCTGTGAGGGTAATGCATCAAGGTTTGATCGATAGGTTGTCATTTTGCAAGAAAATCACTAGAGCTTGTGTACTTGACGAAACAAGACATGCTACTATGAAAGGTTGGTAGGGAGGCTCCAAAACGAAGCTAAGGAAAAATTTTGGAGGTGGTTATAGCCGCTACAACACTTGGCGACACACTGGTAGAACTCCCACTCTCTAAATGAACCTTGTTCTTGAAAAGCAAGACTAACACCTTTAGAAGTATTGTTCAGTTCTCAGCTTCTCTTGGTTTCATACTAGCTTGATTGTAAGATGTAGCATCCACAAAGCTCTTGGTCGATTGACACACATTCCAAGCCAAGTCAACATATTTGCTTTGATTGGGGTTGAGGGGTATATTGATGCACAAGCATTATAGTCGTTAGAGTCTTAGTTTCATCTCTGGTGTTGCTCCACTGCTCATAGGCCTGGACAGTACCCCGATGGAGTCACATAGGAACACAAGCATGGCTCCGCTACCAGTGAGCCTGGTCAATACCTCAGTGGAGTTACTTACATCATCTATCTGTGTAGAAATCCTTTCTCTTCTTTCACCTTATTCATTTTTCATTTTTTCAAACTTTTTTCACTCTTTTATTTTTTCACTTTTCATCTTCATAATTGTGCATAACGGTTATTCATTTCAGAGGCGGAAGAGGGATCCCAACTTATTGAGAGAAGAAGAGGTTGTTCTTACAGAGAGGTAGTTTATTATACCTCTGACATGTCTGTTAAGGTTTTCCCCCTCACCTTACTCTACTTGACTGAGCTGACAAGGATTAACCCAAAAACAACCGAATAGAGTAGGTGATACTAGTGAGCATGCAACTGTTGTGTTTTCACCAAGGTTCACTTCGAACAATACTTATTTTCCATTGATGTATCATGGATTGAAGAAAGCAAGTTCTTACATAAGAGAGTGGACAATAGATAACCAAATTTTGATAGTTGTACAAGTCCTCTCGTACTTTACCCAGCTTGTTTCAAGAGTCATACATGGTTTCATGCGAAACTAACTTATGAACCAAAACAAACAAACAAACAACAAAGCAAAATAGAAGTAGAAGAAAAAAGCGAAATCAATGCAAGTAAGAAAACAAGAAAGCAAGCGAATAGACTAACAAAGCAAGTAAGAAAATAGACTAAAAGAAAACACTAATACCACTCCTAAGATAATGGTGCATGGGCCATCTCACGTGAAGTGATACCTCCAATGCAGCCACCGGTGCATTGGTTGACCCATGTTGGTGAAGGCATGGTTGACGAACAAGACAGTCATGCGAACCAGCAAACAAGGAAGATATAGCAGTGAAGACAGACACACTGTGAATTTACAATCAACCACAGAGTAGATATGAGTGAAAGCGCATGACATGCACTCTATGGAGCTGCCATGGTGTTGTGATACACTACATGTAGATGTTGAGTGTGTTTATTCTCTTGACTATGACAAGCAAGAAAATGTGAGAGAGGTAGACCACTTATGTTGTGCATGTGTGCTTACTATGTAAGATTCCTCCAATGCATGAGCAATGGGATCGTGTAGTTTGACTCGAGGAAGCAAAATCTAGGCGTTTGGTTGATCTTCAATGCAAAGCAGAGAGTGATGAGGAGCCTTGGTTGTTTCAAAAATTTCCTTTACCTGAAGTGAAACCAACCTCAGTACACCGAGGGCTTGACATAACCATCAGCTCAGTCTAAAGTTCCTCAACAGTCTACGAGGTTTCAACTTCGTTGACAGATAGATCACTATAGACTAGTGTCTTAGACAGATTAACAATGATTGAAACAACATCATGATCAAATGAAGAAGTAGAGAGATCACGGCAACCAATATTAGAAAATTAGGATGTTTGTCGGCATCCTTATGATTTGATGAATTGGGAAGATGGGTAGATGAGAAGAAAATATGTTCACCCTCTGTGTTTTCATAAATGACAAATGACAAATTGGACGGATTTCCGAAGGAATATGTATCCTCTCTGCACTCTGATGATAGACTGACATCTGACGTGTCCTGTGAATGATCGGAGGTAGAAACATATGGAAATGGGTTTTCAGAGGGGAAATCAGTAGTGGAAAAATCACAAGGGATGTCAGGATGAAGCAGATGTGACGAATCTGGAAGGGAGTCTGTTATAGACATTTTTGGGCATTACAACCACAATCATAAATGTCCATAAACTGAGGGCTCCTAAGTCCCTAAAAGTGTTGCTTCACTACCTAAAGGAACAAGGTCAGCTGATTACAACATCTCCCAGAAGTTCTCCACCAAAAACTGCTCAGAAATGGTCAAAACTGGACCATACTGAATACCCAGTGCGGAGGGTGTGATGCATATCACCTTCCCAGTGTAAAGGGTGTGATGCATACTAGATGGCCCCTTTGTAGGGTGTGATGGGCGAGAATGGACAAATGGCAGAGACAGTTTGCGAGGTGGAAGATCATAGAATCCTCCAGAAGCTTCCCCTCTGACACTTGCCTCTCTGTTTTCGACCAGGGATGAGTAAGAGATTATCAGTCTCCAAGTGGAATCAAGAACTGTCAGAGAGAGGACACTAATCAAAACCCGAGAAGATGACTCACCCCACTACAATCATCTATATATGGATCCCTCATCACAGAGATCCAGAGGCTGGAATCTTGTATCTTGTAGAGAAGTGTTGTTCGTTTTCTGGTGAAACTTCATAGTGTTGGGTGATCTAAGCTTTACTTGAGGTGAAGAAGGGCTTTCCTACTAGAGGATGATGCTGGGTCAGACAATTGGTTGTAATCCTCTTGCTATTCTTGATATTAATAAAGCTATTCAAGTTTTCATCCATATTCTTGTATGTTTAATTGTATATGCATTTGTGTGGTTAATACATATCTGGTCCTATGTTATTTATGAATATAGATCTATGTTCTTCGATAGTAGTATGCTGCTTTGATTCCAAAGGTGCTCTTTGAGGCTGGGTGGATGAAGAAGAAGCGGCAAAGATCTATCAGGAAGGAGAGGAATCAAGTAAGGAACCAAGCACAAGACTAAGGTTGGTGTCCTTTGTTCCACTCTTATCTATTTTCATAAAGGAAAATGAAAGTAGTCTTTACTTGTTTGTTTCTAAGATAGCTACCAGTCTTAGTGGGAATACCAACTCCGAGTGGACACTATTCCTGGTAACAAAATGGCGACTCCGCTGGGGAGAAAATAGATTGTTTGTTAGTCTATCTTTGTTTGTTTTATAAACTTATAGACGAAGCCTGAAGTCAAGCCAGCTAGCCTTCGAACTGCATTTTTTATGCAAATGCAAAGTAGATCAATGCTACTTCAGTCTATCTCCAGGTTTTGTTTATAAATTGAAAAGTCGATCTGCAAACGTTCTAATTTCCCTAAGTGGTGGCTCTAGTAACCTCCTTAGATCAACCCCTGTGATTTACATTTACTGAACATCACTTACTCGGCCTAAAACCCTGAACTGAACTATAAATTGTGAGAAAAGATTGGTTGAAAGTCTCACACTGGTACCATCGCACCCTCCCTTCAAGACAGTCTGTATGCATCGCACTTCCCGTGTAAAGTAGGTGAGATGCATACTGGTTTCCTTGAGTGATAGGTGCGATGGTCAGGGAAGGTTAATTTTATCTTCAGACTTTGGTTTTTCTTCACTCTTTTCATTTCTATTCAGGAGTTTTGTTGTCTGTGGTTAGTATATCTTTGTGAAAACCCCCTTCTCTTCCATCATTCCGCCTCTATTATGCAAAGCACTGTAAGTTTTTTTATGTATTGTGTGCCATTTTTAGTTCTCTTTCGCAAAGAAGTAGCATAGTCAAACTGTCGTTTCTTAATCTGAAAGTGTCGTAAGTGTCGTTTTCAGTCATAGAAGAGAATCCCATTGTTCTTGACAGTCGATTGCACTGTTACTCTTGTATATGATTTGAATTAGTAGTTTTTAAAGTGTCGACAAACAGTTTTCATTTTGAAATCGCAAAGTGTCGCTCTTATCTTCACTTCATTTTGAAAAGAAATTTGTTAAGTATTGTCGCTTTGAAAATAATTCAGATTTGCACTTAGCTTTCTTATCGTCATTCATACATTAAGAAGGCTGAAAACAAATACATGCATGTTGCATTTGCATTTAGACTGGTTGTGGTTTGATTTAGGACAGTGCATTTAGTGTGTGCTCTGTGCTCTTTGTTGAAAGACTCTCAATTTTCTTTCCTTAGTAGCTAGGATTTTCATTGCCAAAAGAAGATTAAACAGTTGTTTATCATCTTAGACTGCATTTTAGGAATTGTATACACATCACGCGGTGAACCTGAGAGGCAAATTTTTAAACAAGATCAACTATAAAATAAATTTAATGAATCTAAAAACACTTTGGAACCTAACGCACAACATCTAGAAGTCCAGGCTAGAGACATATTCCGGCCTCGTAAAACCTGGTAACTATTGTTTTCATTGTTGGTTGGGTGATTCCTCCACTTTGAGACGACAAGTGCCAGTACAGACTTGTGCTCCCATGTACCATCGAGTATATATTGGGAGACCACAATAGGCTATATCCTTTATCCTTAGGAAGCTGTGTTTTCCGCCCTATCAATTGCAATGCACTGAACACAGCATTCGGGAAGATTGACTGTCGTACCGTAAAAAGTATTTTGCAGTTTTGTGATTGGTTTGGTAATCCCCTCTGCCTAGATTTCCAGAGAAGTCTCTTTCCTTCCTTTTTAGAATCCTTAAAAGAAAAGGTCCATCCGAGCACTTGTCACTTCAGGCTCATTAAAAATCAAAGGTGACTATAGTCATCTTTTGTTTTTTCTCGACTCTTTAAAATTGAGAAAACAAGTTGTGTCAAAGCATCTAAAATTTATTTTAATCGGAATAACATCACAAGTTCCCTCGTTGGTCTTCAGGTTGAGAAAAATGGAGTCTACCAACCAAGGATTTCCCCTTGGAGGAAATCCCAGTCCTTTCTCTTCTTGGGGAGATATTGGTGCACCCCATATGGCCACATTGTCACTTCCAAGGTTGACGATTTGTTTGCCCGTATGGAATTTATCTACCTCTATCGTTCAGAATACCGTAATTATTGAACAGTCAAGTCAGCAACTAGATGATACTAGAGTTACCCCCCAGCCTTCTACTTCGTCTGTTTCTCCCCCTCCTCCTTCCTCTTCACTTGATAAAGCTGGAAAAGCTAAAGATCAAGTAACTGAGAAGAAGAAGAAGCGGAAAGAGAAAAAAGAAAATAAGAAGAAAGAACCAAAAGCGAAAGGGGGCAACCATGCATCGTCTAGCGAAAATCCTCACACTGCACCGTCTAAACCTAAATCTCCATGAGTCATTTGCAAAGGAGACCACTATCATTGAGATTGTCCTTGCATCCCTCAGATCTTAAGGGACTGGTCTCCTCGTTTGCACAATTCGGTGTTGTCAACCTTTGATTATCACGTTGAAAGCACACCATCAACTAGTGAAAGCGAAGTGTCTAGACAGAAAAGGAATCGCAAATTTCCTTGTAAATTGTGTGAAGGTGATCACGCCGTCCACCATTGTCCCTTCCTAGATGAAGCTAAAAGAGTTTTGGATGACCGTCCTGATTCACCACTACGGCTCCCTCCTGGATATAAGAAACTCTTGCCGAGTCCACCACTGGTTGAAAATCCGGTTGGCACGCCATTGTGGTTGGCTAAAATGTCTATCATTGAAAATGAACCCTATGAATCCATACCAAACGGAAGTCAAAAGGTCGAGGTGGCAGTTGACTTGGTCTTGCCTTCAAAAGGTTCATCTTTGAATGATATCGTCACTGAAGAGAAAGAGAACGAAACCGTTCAAATTCTTTTCGTAAACATAGACTCTGATGAACTTGGGGGCAATCTACCCATTCCTTTACCGTAGGAACAAAGTTCATTAGAGTCGTATTTGGCCGTCTATTCGGTCCCACCTCCAAGCAACCTAGTCGTTTCCTTCAATTGGAATCTACTAAGCAGACCCCGTGTACCAGCTAGTGTACCATTCAGAATCATTGTACAAGCTTACAAAATGGTCATGGCTAGTACCATCATAGATGAAGGGGCTTCTATGAGTATCCTTTCCTCAACTGCTTGGAAAGTGCTTGGTTCGCCATCGCTTTGCCTGAAATGAGAAATCTGACAGGCTTTGACAAAAGGAACCAGTCGACCGTTAGGGATCCTTCCCAATGTGCCCATTACTTTGAGAAGGAAAACCATTCACATGAACGTGATGGTAGTCTAAGGACCCCTGGATTATAATATACTCCTTGGGCAGGACTATATTTATTGCATGGGAGTCGTCGTCTCCTCACTCTTTAGAGTAATGTGTTTTCCACATGAAGGTAGAGTGGTCAAGCTCGTAGACCAACTGTCATTCCCCGATTCACACATAGAAAATAGTCAAATGCCATCCCTAAATGGTATTTTCACGCAAGGAATGTCTCATTGATCTCCAGTCCGTCCACCTGATGAGCGCGAGTGATTCAGGAGGATATGATTGAAACCCAGGGGGCCTACACTGTGGTCTATTTTGGTAGGAAAACCTTGGGTATAGAGTAGGTTTCTGCGGAGGATATATGACTATTCTGACACACCCGTCCATTTAGGAAAAGGGGATTAGACTGGAATAAGATTCCCTCATCAAATTTATGTGAGTGGAGGCGACTGCGCCACCCACCTTTGTCTATTTTGGTAGACATCACCAAGGAAGCATTTTGTTTGCGACGCAGATGGAGAGCTTTCATATGGTAACCTGGGAATTTTTCACTATACCTAGGGGCATGCAAACCTTTTTGCATGCAAGAGAAGAGCGATCCTAGCTTGCATAAAGAAAGGATCCGGGGCAAAGCTTTAAAAGGTGCAAGCCCCATAAAAAATGGCATCTTAGATGAGATATCCTTACTATATGACTGGCACGAGCAGTTTTAATGCAGAATTCAAGCTCGTTAAAAAATAAACATAACCAATGAGCAAATGTTTCCCCCAGAGTTTAAGGTCATTAAAAAATGAACCAATTTTTTGGTAAATAACCATTGTGAATGCATTATCATCAGCTTTTGAGCCTTGGTCGTGTTTTCATCATCACCTCCACTCTATTTTTAGTCGATCATTCGCCTCCATTTGATTGTTTACCCTTTTGAGGAACATCTGCAAAGAGTGATTCTATTAGCCATCCTTGTGACACTGCCATGATTGGAAAATTCCAAACCTTACCTAGAATCAGCTGCTACTCGAAATCATCACTCGTTCCTCGAAAAACGAGTCTCCTTTAAGCTCTTTTCGACTGACTCGTAAAATATGAAAAGATTGCTGAGCGATTAGCCTCTCCAGCTCGTTAAAGTCGTTGGAAGTGGTATCCCTCCTCTAGATTTTAATCTTTTTGGACTTGAGGGATTATTACACAAAACAATCGAGTGCGTGTCTTGTTCGGCTCGTTAAAATTACCGAACATTCATCCCTTTCGTATTATTTTACGCTTTTTCAGACTTAAGGGATTATATGACGAAAAAGAATCTTTGGAGTTTCCTTTCTGTCCCTTTTAGACTCTCTAAAATTGAAAAGGACCGAGTTATCTTTGTTGTTAAACTCATTAAAGACGAATAGCGACAAACTCGTCCAAATGGACGAGAACGAGTTTCATTGTCGCTAGGCTCGTTAAAATATAGCGACAAGTTTGTCCGAAGGCCGAATTATAGAACAAGCATATGTTATCCTCCTCAATCTTGGAAAAAATAAAGAGGTACTGGTCAGCAACGACTGGGGAAAATTGGGAAGAAAACGTGAAAAAACTTTATTGGTAGCAAGTCGCTCTTGAACATGACACTTTCTCTCCGCATCCGAGTCGGGTTGGGTTGTTCCGTTCACTGGTCATATCACCGTTGGTCTGTCACACCATCCATCTTTGGGGTTAATGCTACCAATCCATCATCAGTGTCACCGATATGTTCAAGAGAAGTCATTCAGATAATTCACCTGTGTTTCACCCACTGCAATACATTCACGCTCCATTCTTTCATGACCGCCACCCTGAACCCTGTATCATCAGATTGTTTCACCTCCAAAATCATTTTCTTCGTTCCATGTTGTAGATGTGGGATTCATTAAGGGCCTCCTACGACGGGTCACTTCTTGTCGACATCAGCTCATTATCCAAGAAGTCGACCTAGGAACAACCCTTTCAGTACTTTGAAGCGTGTATGTCTCAATGGCAAGTTTCTCACTTTCGGCGACAGGTTTACATTAATGGCATTCGACCGAGAGATTTTGCGTGGTGTTCGACACCAAGTCCTTTTTCACACCGCGTGAATTGTACTGTAGTACCTTGAGGTTCATTGTTATTATTGGTGATTCCTCTCGTGCCTGTTAACAGCTTACATCATTGGCTGGTAATCAGGCGATGTCTTTCCATGTTCGACTCCAAAACATTTTTTCACGTGGATCGACTTGTACTCATAGTGAAGATTGAACGAGTTTTGAAGACCTCGGATCTAGTTTCATCCATCTGGGCTACGATATATTTAGGAATATAAAGACATCAAATGTACATCATTTCCAAACAGATGATCATCCAAATCAAAGGATGATGAGTTCGAATCATGAGTTTGCTACACAGACGATTGTCTGTCATATGTACATGAAAATGAATTTATAAAGCTGAGCATGGGAATGCTCGCCTCAGCTAGATCATGAAAAATATTATGAAGATAATGTATTGTATTGTATCTTATTACAGCTCACCTCCCAGCTCGAAAAAACTTCGGATCCTCATGATAAAGCATTTCACCTGATATCAAAAGATTAACAACCTCATGCTTTAGGGGGAAACTATTATAGGCACTTTTGGGCATTGCAACCCCAATCATAAATGTCCATAAACTAAGGGCTCCTAAGTCCCTAAAAGTGTTGCTTCACTACCTAAAGGAACAAGGTCAGTTGATTACATCATCTCCCAGAAGTTCTCCACTAAAAATTGCTCAAAAATGGTCAAAACTAGACCATACAGAATACCCAGTGTAGAGGGTGCGATGCATATCACCTTCCCAGTGTAAAGGGTGTGATGCATACTGGATGGCCCCTCTATAGGGTGCGATGGGCGGGAATGGAAAAATGGCAGAGACAGTTTGCAAGGTGGAAGACCATAGAATCTTCCAGAATCTTCCCCTCTTGTTAGCACTTAAATCCACCTTAGGCTGAAAGAAGGCAAAATTCAGGGTAACCACAAACCACGCTCAGTCTGGTAGCTAGCCCTACCAGAACAGAAGAGGGCTGTCTTCGAGTCACACTTAGTGAATAGATAAACAAAATGGCCTAAGATGACTTACAGTGAAATGTTTATCTTAGGCTAGTAAGTGAATATGGATACAAGAAGTGATTTTTATGAATGACTGTGTTTCTGGGGTGGTATGGGACTAATGGACCGCAATGAACAGAGAGTTTAATACAAAGGTATAGATTACTTTGTGAGACAAGATAGGCAAAAAGCCTAGCAATTTAGTTTAAGATACCGCGGAATGGAGAGATTGACTAAGAGGGTGGAAAGGGCATGGACAACATGAATCCTTTTAACCAAAAGAATGAACATTGAACATGAAATTTTCCCACAGGCAGAGCAATAAAATTGAATTCTACCTTATCGAACTTAGAAAATTTCACTGGAAATGAATATGAAATGAACTATGAAACATAACAAGATACATATGAAACATAAGAGACACATTTGCTACACCCACAACCACATGAATCTCATGAAACATAGCCGCTGTCTTTCATTAATCCTCTGTAAACATATATAACGAAGAAACAGAGTTTCTTTCCCACAGTCTCCCAGAAGTTACAAGCCAACCAACCCTTTGCAAATAGTTTGCATACAATATATAGAATTTTCCATGAAGAGATAGAATGCCAAAGGGTTGGGGAGTTACTCGAATCATTACAAAATGAAGGTGGAGAGCCAAACATCAGCTACAGGTGCAGCGTCACAAACATGAAAAATGGCTTGGGGTGACTGTTTGCCTTCCTTTGCCACTTGGATAGAAGCCCATCTAGAGTGAAAATATTTTAAATGCCACTTTTGGTGCCGAAAAAGTGAAGTTTAGATGGGAGGTCCCACTTATGAAAAGTCGTGAATCGAAATTTCGTGAAACAAAGGTAAATTGGGCCTTTTTTCCTATATGCACCGCGCCAGTTTGGGGCCAGTTTTGAGGCACTTGTAGGAGTCCAAAACGTGCCCAAGTGTGCTTGTTGGAAAGAATGTCCTGTCTACTTTCCAACCCAAGTGGAATTCTTGAATTTAGAGCTCATTTGCCCCTCCAAATCTTCATTTGCCCAAGACTGCTTCCTGTGTGTCAAAAAGGGGCAGTAAGGCCATTTTTTGGGTGTTTTTGACCTCCTAGAGACTCAAATGATACCCAAATTTCTCACCTGAGTGCCAATAGTCATGATTTTGCATGATGAATCCAAAAATGCAAGCCATTTCTCATTTGGTTCTGCCAATCCTACGCACCGGGCTAGTGGTGCGGCGCACAGGGAGAAAAAACTTGTGTTTGTGACCAAAAATTTCCATGTGACCAAAATTGTCCCAAATTTCTTGAAATTTGGGCTGGAGGTTCTCTAAGAGGCACTATGCTGGGCCACAGAAGCTTCAGCCAAGATTTGAAGCCAATCTTGCTCTTTTGCCTCTTTTGTTGCTCTGCTCAATTTAGCCTTCAAGCTCCTTATCCAGGCCTTTTCACTCATGTTCCGTGCCCTATAATGACAATCCATCCTCCTTAGTATGGTTTTTTCTCTGTTGGCCTTCTCCAACAGTTTCTCCAGGTGGATATTGATCTGCTCTAGCCATGACTCATGGTCATTGTTGATCTCTTGCTCCAAGGTAGTGACCTCGATCCTTCTTCACTGGGCAGCTTGTCGATTTTCACGGATGCTTTGCAGCTCCATGATCACATGCTGGTCCTCAAGCTGCTTGTTCCTCTACTCTAGATACTTGATGATCCATCTGGCCCTCTCCACATTGAGTGACAATTCTTGGATCTCCGTGTTCTGCTCTTGAATGGTCATCCTGAGTTTGGCATTCTCGGCCTCTGCTTCATCATCCTGAATGAGGATGAAATCGGCCTCCTGTTCACCTGATGGCCCCTCATCATGCATGGGCCTCTTGCCCTTGTCGTGTACCTGTGTTGTTGATGCTGGAAGCGAGGCCCCTTCCACCCCGGGTGGAGATAACACTCGCTTTGCTACTGCAAAAAAGTGCCTACTACCTCTCTGATATGTAACAAAAACTAGCATGGTAGTGGTCTCATGGTGCTCATACTGATGAGAAGGACCACCCACCTCCTGCTCTGGCTCTGATAGTACATGTGATGTGCTGAAGAAGTCATGCGAGATGAATTCCTCCCAAGCAATGCCCTGCAATCCCAGCTGATGATCTACCAAAATCCGGATAAGAGCAGAGTGATACACACTGTTAAGCTGTTGCTGAGGGGTCTTATGCAACATGAAGGTGTTCATCCTCTCTATGTTCCTACATATGAAAAATGGGAGGTTCATCATCCTCACCCTGGTAAAGTGCATGAGAAATCGGATGTGATAGGCATATAGTCGAGAGAACCTCCCCTCACAGCTGAAGCACTTCATGATCAATTTCATGAGTGGAGCATACTCATCTTTCAAGTATCTGAAGGGAAAGACTCTTGTGAGCTGACTCAAGAATCTGGCCTTGATGTAAGGCTCATAGTGTTGCCTATCCACCTTCTTCTTCTTATGCCACTGTTCTCCAACATTTGGTATGCCTGTTGCCACTGATATAGTTTCGGGTGTCAATGTGAAGGTGACCTTGGCCAAGATAGACTGATCTCCATGTAGGTGAAGGACAAATAGATGGGCCAACTCATGATGAACTCTAACATTTGCCACCCTTTGACAAAATTCAAAAGATGCTAGGTACTGGAAACATGACATGGGAAGAGGGCATGCTTGTAATTCAGTGAGGGTAGTGGGCTCATCCCTGACATGTTTGCCACTCTTGTGATGTCTCCTGGGAGCCTGCTCTTTTGAGGATGAGTCACTTTGTGTCTCCATCTCATATTCTAATGAATGTTGTGAAGCCATGATTGTTGTGTGTACTATACCTAGGATGCCCTTTGATGATGGTGTGATGTTGGGTGTCTTTGTGATATCTGTCACCAAGGGGAACAATGAAATAGGGAAATTAGGACGGGAGTAATGTAATGGGAATAGGGGTTATGGGGAGAAGTTTGTTTATGGATATGGATGGGGTTTGGATATTTTGATTGGGTAGGGTTTGGGGTGTTATGTTGACAAAAGAGTGGAGGGATAGGGGATAGGGTTTGGTAGTAATTTAGGGTAGGGATACTAGGAAAAATGAGAAAAGGGGGGTAGGAAACAATGGTAGGTGAGGAAAAAATGATGCGTGAAATGAAACCTTGGCACTAACACCACACTTTTGCAACCCTAGCCATCATGGTTTTTGGTGATTTCTTGTGGTTGATTTTATGAGTTTGGTTGCATTCAAACATCACCATAAAACACCATATAATTTATAAAATTTGATGAACAAGTCATGTCATAGAGCCTACCTTTCAATTTGATGGGCTTCACAAAAAATTTGAAGTGATTTGGCACTGTTTCGGCCCTTGGTGTGTGTGCGCCACGTGCAAAACCTAGTGGACCACACCCTGGGTGTGCGCTACACACGTTGAAAAATTGAACTGAGGGCTGGCTCTGTGTGCGTCGTGCCCTCTGTGTGCGCCGCGCCCCTGCGTATATGCGCTGCGCTCCTTGAAACTGCCTCCAACTCACTCAAACACGCACGATGCACACTCAAACCCTTTGCAACATTTCTCGAAGGCTTGGATCAGCACAATGACTTTGATTTTGATGAAAACTTGTATATAAAGCCTTGGAAGTGATGGGTTAAATTTTTGCTTCCTCAAAAACCCATTTTTCTAATGTTATGTTTTGACACTTTTTCACTAACTTTAAAACACACTAGTTTTCACTTTCCCTTTGAAATTTTAGCTCAAATGATGAAATTTTCGACACTCTTTGCAGGGATTGCACGAAAAGACATTTGGCCATGGAAACCATGCCTGCACCTGAACAAATTAACTGACGATTTTTTTTTTTTGAAAATTTTATCACAAATGACATTGTTTGACTTTTCTTCAAAACAGAGTTTTGAAGAACAGTCGAAGTCTATCCACATGACGATGAAGCTCTCTGAATCATAACTATGTAAGGGCCTCACTCTAGCCTGCATGGCTTTATTGCATATGTTTAAAGACCAAATTGATGAATCCCTAGACCTAAACATCGAAAATGACTTTTGTCCTTTAAAGGACCAGACCTTGACTGTCATGGACTTTGGTGATTATTGGCAAAAGACCTGAGCTAGCAGGAGCCAGACATGAGGGGGAATGACTAGCATGACCTTCTCCGTCAGATTATGGCATGCCCCTAATGGAATGTAGCTGGGTGAATGGAGCGGGACACCAAAAAATGAAATGCATAAAGAGTTTTGATCTCTGACGGAGGACTGACCAGACCAACTCTAACATTGGCTCCAATGGGGGATGGTAGCTCCTTGGAGGTGCGAAGAACAGCAGATCTCTGGAAGAGCTAGATAGTGCCTTCGTCCATTGGGTTATGGAGTCATCATTTCGAAAAATAACACAGGACTCTGACTCATTTATGAAACTGAAATGACCAAAAAAAAAAACTGACTCAAACTTGACATTGAAATGACTTAAAGGCTAACTTGACCAACTCTAACAAAACTGAAATAAAATGGTATTTACAGTGACAGTGGAAGCAGCGTTAATAACTTAGAAATGGTACCACTTGAGCAGCCGACCATTGATTGGCCCTCCTGGACAATCTTCCCCATTTATTTCCTTAAGAAGAAAGGCATTCTGCCCCCGATATGCTGCAATCTTGAAAGGACCTTTCTAGAGGTTCTCAAACTTATCGTGCTTCCCTTTCTCCTCATTCCTTGCATCCCACTTCAGCACCACAGCATCCACCTAAAATTTGTCCACCTTCGCCTTTTTTTCATATTTTTTTTTTTTATTTTCTCCTGCAATTTGAATGTGTTGTTGAAAACTTCTTCTCTGGTCTGTTGCAAGTGGACCATTTGATTCAACCTTCTTTGCATGGGATCTTCTTCACTGCCAGCCTCCTGAAGAAGTTTGACTACCGGGGCAGTGAGAGAGGTAGGAAATACTGTATCAACTCCATAAACAAGCTCAAACGGTGATGTACCTATGGATTTCTTCTGACTGACCAGATCTGCCCAAAGCGCATTCACCAACCTCTTATGCCAGCTTTTCTTATTTATTTCCAGCGGCTTCTTGATTATGTTGACCAATGATTTGTTCAAAGATTCCGACAATCCATTGCCTTGCGGATGATAGGTAGTTGAGTGACCCAAAATGATGTGATATTTATGACAAAACTCTACCATCCTTTTTGATTTGAAAGTTGTTTCGTTATCAGTGATCAGCTTATTCGGGCAACCAAAGTGAGACAAGATGTTATTTTCAAGGAATGAAATGATTACCACATCTGTAGCTTGTCTAGTGGGAATTGCCTCAATCCATTTCATGAAATAATCTGTGGCTATGAGGATCCATCTAAGCTATCCAGAAGAAGCGGGATGAATTTCACCAATGAAATCCAATCCCCATTGCTGGAAAGGGGCACTCACCTCAATAGGCTTGACTGGTAAAGGCTGTAACTTCTGCTTTCCTTTGAAAATCTAACACTTATGACAATGCTTGACCATCTTATATACATTAGCAAACAATGTCGGCCAATGGTACCCTGCTTTCAGAATTTTGTTTGCTGTTGACTTCCAAAAAAGGTGACCACCACAGTCTCCTTGGTGGAAGTCCTCCATGATATTCTTCGCTTCCTTTTCCACCAAACAATTTAACAAAATGCCACCGGGGTCTTTCTAATACAGTGCAAAATTAAGAATGCAAAACTTGGCAGCCTTCAACTTGAGTGTTCTCACTTTGTTTCTAGTCATGCCGGGCGGTGGTGACAAATTTTTAAGCACATATATGATGTCTGAATACCATGGAGAAAGAGAAAACATTTCTGATACCTGAATTGATGATCCTTCCTCATTCTCATTGGACATAGCAGCGATTAGATTTATGTCCAAGGCGTGCAAGTTCGATTCAGCCATTAACTTCGCCAATCCCTGTCCTTTCACCATCTTTGTGGGCTTTATTTCCACATCATATTCCAGCAAGGCTGCAATCCACTTGCCTCTTCTTCCTTCTGGATCGATCTGCACTAAAACATCTTTGACAGCAGGGTTAGGAACATAGGCCAAAATGTGAGAATGTAGAATATATACCCGGAAATCTTTCAATGCCTTCACAAGTGCAAGGGCCTACTTCTCAATGATGTTGTACTTTAAGGCTGCATCTCTTATAGCTCTGCTGAAGAATGCGATGGGTCTTTCGTGATCCTCTCTTTTTTGCAATAACACCGCTGCCATAGTATGCTCTGAAGCGAATGAAAACAATATGAAATCTTGAGTGTAGTCCGGGCTGACTAGAATTGGAGCTGAGGAAAGAGCCAATTTGACAAAATTGAAAGATTTTACAGCCTCCTCCATCCATTTCACTTGGTTTTCCTTCTTAAGCATGTTTGTCATCTCTCTTAGGTGCTCAACAAGATTAGGTACAAAGTGGCGTAGAAAATTCATCTTACCATTGAACGATTATATCTCTTTTTTATTCCGAGACAGATCGATTTGTTGAATTGCTTACACACGTGCTGGGTCAATACTAATTCCATCCTTTGAGATAATGGGCCCGAGTAGTTTGCCTTCCTCCATGGAGAACAAGCTCTTCTTTGGATTCAGCGACAAGCCATATTTTCTGCACTTTTGGAATATAGTTTTAAGATGGTATATGTGCTCTTCATCAGATTTGGAAAACACCATCAAATCATTCAGATACACCACCAAAAAGACATCCTTCTCATTTGCAAAAGCCAAGTCCATTGCCCGCTGAAATGTGGCACCTGCGTTATTCAAACTGAAAGGCAATTTAGCGTAATAAAAGGTTCCCCATGGAGTGGTGAACGTTGTCTTGTCTCGATCATCTTCATGGACAAAAACTTGGTTATATATGGAATAACCATCAAGCAGTGACATATGAGATGCTCCCACTACTCGCTAAAGTATATGGTCCATTTTGGGCAGTGGATAGTTGTCCTTCAATGAAAATTTATTGAGATTTATGAAATCAATGTATAAGCGAATCTCACTTGTCTTCTTCCGTACAGGCACCAAGTTAGAGATCCAATCCAAAAATTTGATGGGCACAAT
Organism: Pinus taeda; assembly: GCA_000404065.3. Lineage (NCBI taxonomy): Eukaryota > Viridiplantae > Streptophyta > Pinopsida > Pinales > Pinaceae > Pinus > Pinus taeda. Next base: position 53,855 of record APFE031436137.1, read on the forward strand.
GATCCCTAATTTTTACAACTTGTTTATCTCCTTTTCAATAGATGGTAGCAGCTTTGGATTTAACCTTCTCAACTTCTGTCTGAATGGTTTTTGATTGGGCTTGATGGGTACAGTGTGCTGAATTATATTGGTGTCATATGTCTTTAAGTTGGAATAGTCCCAAGCAAACACGTCTGCAAATGAAGACATCAAACTGATATATTTTTCCTTGATCTTTGGCGGCAATGCTTTGGACAATTTTACCAATTTAGGATTTGTAGCTGTTCCGATATTGACCTCTTCCACACCCTTCTCTGTTGGTTGCAATGTTGGCTTGCGGGCTACATCATCTTGATCAAAGAGTTATTCTAGAGGTATCAAGCCTTTGGGAATGACGTTATTCTTCAGCTGCAACACGTCCATTTCATTAATCTACACCTCATCTATACCATTACCTTTACCATAGTCATTTTCTTCATCAATTGAGGTCTCTTTGAACTTGCCTTTGTTTTGCAGAAAACCATCAATCTCCTCATCATCTTGGAATACTTGCCAATATCTCTGATTGTCTGGAACGGTTGGACGATGCTTGACATGAATTTCGAATTTGTTGCTAGAGTTCATTGGGATCTTCAAACTACTTGCTGCCTTGGCAAGAGCATTAGCAATATTATTTTGTATACGAGGCACACATATCAAGGTGTATTCTGAAAATAATTTTAAAATGTTTAAGACTGCATTACGGTAAGCCCGCATCCTAGGATGCTTTGCTTGATATTCGCCTCTGACCTGCTTGATAACCAATTCGGAGTTGCCATATACTGAAATCCTCTTAGCATTCAACTTTCTTAGAATCTTTAGGCCAGCAATCAGAGCTTCATACTCAGCGTCATTATTTGAACACTCAAAAGCCAACTTGTAAGAGCATACCCGCATGTTACTGGGGACTTTGTTTGGGGCGGAGAAATGATTGCGTACCCAAATTCCAATTCCAGCTCCATCATTTCCCACTGCTCCATCGAAATCCATGGTCCACAAACCTTCTTCCTCCTCTTGCAAGTGCTGGAAAACTGTTTGTTGTGCCTTGTCTGCTTGCTATTCATTGCTCTCAGCTGATTGCCCAACGGTGTTCTGCTATTCTTGTTCTTCTTTCTTCAAAACTTCTCTGAAATTTTCTGTTATTTCCGGAATATCATCTGCTTCTACTAACTGACTATCCATATCATTTAAACTATCTGAATACAAAACAAAAGACTCTAAATCTATATGTACATAGTTAATTGGATGATTTATTGGTTTCTCCTTGCTTGTGATCATGTACTTCATTTTTTGTTCCCGATACAATTTCCTCATTTGTCCAAACACGGAATCGTTGCATAGGAGAAATCTTAGCTATGTTCCCTTTTCGTTCGCTACCCAAGACTGGAAAAGAAGCATGCCAACCTGGGGGGAATGTCTGCTACCACAACATCCATCAAAACATTCTTCATTGGGAGTTGATCCAACTCACAACCAAGTCTTTGATGAGACTATACATCTTACTCTGCTGGGGATCAAATGAATTAGAGATCATGATATTGGTCGGTGATTCCAGACCAGGCTTATCCATGTGCCTTTGCATAGATTGGAGAGGCCCAGAATGAACATGGTGTTATGTAACACAAATCATGCAACTTTAAACTGATGTAAAAAGGTGGCACATCACTATCAAGAGACTCACCATTGATTGTTGCCCAAAATCATTTCAGTTTGATCATCTTTGACATTCACCATGTCGGACATTGGGTCCAAATTCAACATTTTAGATACTTGTCCTTTATAACTGTTGTTCTTCAATATTTCAGTCAAGGGGATGGATATCTTCAATTTAGCAATCTCATTCTCTAAATTGAAAGCAGGAATCTTTTCTACCTCTTTGGCTGGGACTTCTTTCCTTTCTTTTTCTTTCGATGCAACTTGCTGATGTGATTGTTCTGCTGATGGTGATTTGTTGCTCTCTGGATCAACCGCCTCCTTTCATTTCCTTTGTGTGGCTGCTGAATCATTCTTTGATGCTTCAACATCCTTCTTTTTCTGAATGGGTCTAACCGGCACATCTCTGTTTCTAAGTGCATATCGTTGTTGTTGGGTGGACAAAGCATTCATGTAGCCTCTTTGGTACTCATCTGATTCTTCCTCCAAAACGGTGTCGCTTGCTAGAATGAAATCTACGTATTTGTGTGCAGCTGAATTCTCTGCATACTCTTCCTCTTCAGTGAGATAAATAGGCAAATCATCAGGAGTAAAGAGGTGATTTTATTCGCCTATTACATTCTCGTCCTCATCTGATTCCGGTCCATGCACAAAATTTTGTTGCAAAGGTGTCTGTACTAGCTGTGGTGCAATCTGCTCTTGGGCTCGCTCATCTCTCAGTCTTATTCTATAATGTGGTTGTTGCTGACCACAGAAGTTAGGATTTCTAACTTGTGACTCTGGTTTGTCAAGTTTCACTCTTTCAAGCATCTGCTCTACCTTCCGAAGTAGCTAATCTACCGAAGAAGATTCTTCCTTTGCAGTGACCTTCTTCTCTGCTTTTGCTCTAGCTCTCTTGGTTAGCAGATTTGCTTCAACGCTAACCGCTATCTTCTGCATGTCTTCCATTCTGGCCGGTTCTCTTTCTCTCAATTGATAATCCATGTCAGCATCAAAACCATCTGGAAACTTCAACATGGCTAGTCCCACAGGTGGCCTTACATTATCTGGAATTTCATTATAAACTGTATTGAATCTAATGCAATAATCTTGGACCGACTCACCAGTGTTTCTCTTGATTTGCTCATATTCGGCTAGAATTTGAAGCGGATTCTTTTTCACTTCCCAGCGGTTTAAAAATTGTCTTTGTAGGTCAACCAACGCAGCGATACGTGCAGCCGGCAAACCTCTGAACCATTTTCTCACTTCACCTGCAAATGTCTGTACAAAAAGTCTCATTGCCACATTCTCCGCATCGATCTCATGAAGTTCATAGAAGTCTGTCATTCTGTCCACATGTTGCTGAGGAGTAATGCCATTAGGAGTTCCATCAAAAAATGGGATTTTGCTTTGGTAATCAGCGGGCATATCATCTAAAACTTGAGGCAAGACAAGAGGTGCAAAACGGGCAGCCATCACTCTTGGTGGATTTGTCCTCGGAGGTGTTGGAGGAGTGTGCACAGTTTTTAAGGGGCTAGCAATTGGAGTTTGAAGCTGAGATACTATGTAATTATCAATCGACCGGTTAGCCCTTTCCGTCTCCAAGTCTACAAGAAACTGTAGATTGTGGACAGTAGAGTCAACCGCTCTTTCGGACTTGGTTTCGAACAATGATAATTCAAACTGCTCATCAAACTCTAGCTCTTCAATATACTCAAAAATGTCCGAGCATGAATGGGATTTGAGCACGGGCGATATAGAGCTTTCTTGAGGACGAATCCTTGAAATCAAATTGGGATTTTCGTAGATGTGCAGAGGGTCGGGATCTGGATTAGCTCTGGTGTATCTTCTAGAAGCCAGCATGCTATTGAGAAAAATCAAAGGACACAACCAACTTTACTCAGCCTATCAAATCCTAAACTTATCATCCGGAAGCTTAGAATTATTAAGAAACAAGGGGATTGATTTCGTCCCCTGTGGAGTCGCCACTATGTTAGCACCTAAATCCGCCTTAGGCTGAAAGAAGGCAAAATTCAAGTTAACCACAAACCACGCTCAGTCTGGTAGCTAGCCCTACCAGAACAGGAGAGGGCTCTCTCCGATTCACACTCAGTGAATAGATAAACGAAAAGGCCTGAGATGATTTACAGTGAACTATTTATCTTAGGCTAGTAAGTGAATATGGATACAAGAAGTGATTTTTATGAATGACTGTGTTTCTGGGATGGTATGGGACCAATGGACCTAAATGAAACAGAGAATTAATACAAAGGCACGGATTACTTCGTGAGGCAAGATAGGCAGAAAGCCTAGCAATTTATTTTAAGATAGTGCGGAATGGAGAGATTGATTAAGAGGGTGAAAAGGGCATGGACAACATGAATCATTTTCAACAGAAGAACGAACATTGAACATGAAATTTTCTCACAGGCAGAGCAATAAAATTGAATTCTACCTTAGCTAACTTAGAAAAATTCACTGGAAATGAATATGAAATGAAATATGAAACATAACAAGATACATATGAAACATAAGAGACACATTTTCTACACTCACAACCACATGAATCTCATGAAACAGAGCCACTGCCTTTCATTAATCCTCTGTAAAAAATATACAGTGCAGAAACAGAGTTTCTTTCCCACAGTCTCCCAGAAGTTACAAGCCAACCAACCATTTGCAAATAGTTTGCATACAATATATAAAATGTGTTATGAAGAGATAGAATGCCCAAGGGTTGGGGAGTTACTCGAATCATTACAAAATGAAGGTGGAGAGCCAAACATCAGCTACAGGTGCAGCGCCACAAACATGACGAATGGCTTGGGTGACTCTTTGCCTTCCTTTGCCACTTGGATAGATGCCCATCTGGAGTGAAAATACTTTAAATTCCGCCTTTGGTGTCGAAAAAAGAAGTGTAGATGAGAGGGCCCACTTATGAAAAGTCGCGAAGCGAAATTTCGCGAAACAGAGGCAATTTGGGCCTTTTTTCCTATATGCGTCGTGCCCTTTTCTGTATGTTCTGTGTCACTTTGAGGCCAGTTTTGAGGCACTTGCAGGAGTCCAAAATGTGCCCAAGTGTGCTTGTTGGAAAGCCTGTCCTGTCTACTTTCCAACCCAAGTGGAATTTTTGAATTTGGAGCTCATTTGCCCCTCCAAATCTTCATTCTCCCAAGACTGCTTCCTGTGTGTCAAAATATGGGCAATGAGGCCATTTTTTGGGTGTTTTTTACCTCCTGGAAACTCAAATCATGCCCAAATTTCTTGCCCGAGTGCCAATAGTCGTGATTTTGCATGCTGAATCCAAAAATGCAAACCATTTCTCATTTGGAGCTCCCAATCCTACGCGTCGCGCCGGTGGCACGTCGCATATAGAAAAAAAAAAAAAAAAAAAACTTGTGTTTATGCCAAAAAATTTCCATGTGACCAAAATTGTCCCAAATTTCTTGAAATTTGGGCTGGAGGTTCTCTAAGAGGAACTATGCTAGGCCACAGAAGCTTCAACCAAGATTCGAAGCCGATCTTGCTCTTTTGCCTCTTTTGTTGCTCTGCTCAGTTTGGCCTTCAAGCTCCTTATTCGGGCCTTTGCACTCATGTTTCGTGCCCTGTAATGACAAGCCATCCTCCTCAGTATGGTTTTGTCTCTGTTGGCCTTCTCCAGTAGTTTCTCCAGGTGGACATTGACTCGCTCTAGCCATGACTCACAGTCATTATTGATCTCTTGCTCCAAGGTAGTGAGCTCGATCCTCCTTTGTTGGGCAGCTTGTCGATTCTCACGGATGTTTTGCAGCTCCTTGATTGCCCGCTAGTCCTCAAGTTGCTTGTTCCTCTGCTCTAGATACTTGATGATCCATCTGGCCCTCTCCATATTGAGTATCAAGTCTTGGATCTCTGTGTCCTGCTCCCGAATGGTCATCCTAAGTTTGGCATTTTCTGCCTCTGCCTCATCATCCTGAATGAGGATGACATCGGTCTCCTGTACACCTGATGGCCCCTCATCATGCACGGGCTTCTTGCCCTTGTCTAGTACGTGTGTCGTTGATGCCGAAAGCGAGGCCCCTTCCACCCTGGGTGGAGATAACACTCGCTTTGCTGCTGCAAACAAATGCCTACTGCCTCTCTGATATGTAACAAAAACTGGCATGGTAGTGGTCTCACGGTGCTCATACTGATGAGAAGGACCACCCATCTCCTGCTCTGGCTCTAATAGTACCTGTGATGTGCTGAAGAAGTCATGGGAAATGGAGTCCTCCCAAGCAATGCCCTGCAATCCCGACTGATGATCTACCAAAATCCGGATAAGAGCAAAGTGATACACATTGTTAAGCTGCTACTAAGGGGTCTTATGTAGCATGAAGGTGTTCATCCTCTCTATGTTCCTGCATATGAAAAACGAGAGGTTCATCATCCTCACCCTGGTAAAGTGCATGAGCAACCGGATGTGATAGGCATATAGTCGAGAGAACCTCCCCTCACAGCTGAAATATTTCATGATCAATCTCATGAGTGGAGCATACTCATCTTTCAAGTATCTGAAAGGAAAGACTCTTGTGAGTTGACTCAAGAATCTGGCCTTGATGTAAGGCTCATAGTGTTGCCTATCCACCTTCTTCTTCTTATGCCATTGTTCTCCAACATTTGGTATACCTGTTGCCACTGATATAGCTTTAGGTGTCAGTGTGAAAGTGACCCCAGCCAAGATAGACTGACCTCCATGTAGATGAAGCACAAATAGACGGGCCAACTCATGATGAACTCTAACATTTGCCACCCTTTGACAAAATTCAAAACATGCTAAGTGTTGGAAACATGACATGGCAAGAGGGCATGCTTGTAATTCAGTGAGGGTAGTGGGCTCATCCCTGACATGTTTGCCACTCTTGTGATGCCTCCTGGGACCCTGCTCTTCTGAGGATGAGTCACTTTGTGTCTCCATCTCATACTCTGACGAATGCTGTGATGTCATGACTGCAGTGTGGACTGTGATTAGGCTGCCCTTTGATGATGGTGTGAGGCTGGGTGACTTTGTGATATCTGTCACCAAGGGGAACAATGAAACAGGGAGTATTAGGAAGGGAGTAATGTAATGGGAATAGGGGTTATAGGGAGAAATTTGTTTAAGGATATGGGAGGAGTTTGGGTATTTTGATAGGGTAGGGTTTGGGGTT